>JANIVQ010000023.1:0-160026 GCA_030555925.1 Insectozyma xiaguanensis | reverse complement strand
CATCAATACATACAACACCTCCATCAGCTAAAACCATTGCACCACCTTCCAAATAAAAATCTCTTGTTTGATTATCTCGTTGAACAGATGCTGTTAACCCTGCTGCTGATGAACCTTTACCAGATGTATATACTGATATTGGAGTCACTTTTTCAACAAATTTTAATAATTGAGATTTGGCAGTACCTGGATCTCCAAGTAATAAAACATTAATATCACCTCTTAATCTCATACCATCAGGTAAAAATTTCTTAGATCCACCCATTAATAAACATGTAATTGCCATTTTAATATCATTATTTCCATAAATTGCTGGTGCTATTGAATTTGCAAAAATATCATATACATTTGGTAATCTTGAAAGTTTTAAAAATTCTTCTTCTTCTTCTTCACTAAAATTTATACCTTGACCATTAGCTCTATTATCTAAATCTGTTTGTATATCTAAAACGTGATGATGAATTCTTTTCAATAAGAATAGATTGTTTTTTTAATTAATAAATGAGATGATGAATGAGAATCAAATTGTGATCTCAGGTTAAACATGAAGTATTACTTGTATTCAGATTGTAAGAATGAATTTTTATTGCATCCAAATTTTTTGCTGCACTTTTTAATTTCCCTCAGAAAATCATACAAATGAATACATTGATTCAATATGGCTAACAGATATATATTGGTACAATCTTATAATATCACTTGTTCAATAGAGAAATGAGACATCATAAAATGGTTCAAGTATGGAACAATGTAGGTGAAAATTCAATTTTGCAACACAATTCAACACAATTTGATCATTACAAACTCCAGTTTAGACATAGTTCAATACAATTTATCATTATAACAATCAAACAATCAAGTGAATTAAGAGTCTACGTGATGATATTCAGGTGTTGTTAATTGGTTATAACCCAAAATTTAAGATTTATTCAATAAGTTTGTGTTACACATTCTATTCACAGATATTACCAGATTATTGATCATTAACTGATTAAGTTGGATATAATCAACTGCTTAATCTAAGTTTAATAATTATAAACAATCATGAAATTTGATAAATGTAAAACTAGTGAAATTCATATATATAAAAGGCGCTTAATTGAATCTGGTATTTATTATTATAAAGTATAAATTTAGCTGACTAAGTAAAGTAATTAAATGTTATTCATAAAGATTCAATTGTATATATATTGTTGATTCTAAACAATTTTACTTTTGGTTAATCAAAATTCTAATTTATTATTTTTTTTTTTTTTGAATTGCGGGGAAGGAAAGTATAAATAGTTTTAAATTTCCCTCTCCCCTTGATTTTCTTTTTTCTTCTCTAAAGCTGTTTTTCTTGCTCATTGATTTTGTTTTTTAAGTTCAGTAACATCATTTTGAAGATATGTTTTCATTGCAAGCTTATTAGATCATTATTTATGACAACTACAAGTTATCGTCATTTTTAAGTTGATTTATTTATATGATTGTAACTTAGAGAAATATTAGTTATATTTAATGAACAATTTGCTGCCACGGTTTAAAGTTTCTTGGTACTTTCAATAATTTATCAAATGACTGATTATTTGAAAAGTTGAAACAATAAAATCGTGAACTTGTTTGAATTTGTTGTTCTTGGAAGGCGGTTTTATGCCTTGTTGTTTTTTAAGGAAATGAAAATAATTTCATTTTCGAATTTAATTTTTGGAAACTTTTTAAATTTTATTTTTAGATTAATTTTTTAATATATATTATTATTGTATTGATTAGTTATTTATAAACCATTCTTTTATAATCTTTAATTTGTAAACGTTTAAATAGATTGTAACCGCTTGATCTAATTTAGTTTATTGCAATCAATATTTACCCCCCTGAATATTATTCATCAGATCTCTATAATAATAGCTGATTTTACCTAGTATGGACTAAATCAAGTGTATTTGACATGTTGATGGCGCAGCTCTTGAGGTAAACAGTGTAGATTATTAATATATTCAAGCATTTTGGTGAGGTAGTAATTGAAGTTATATAAAATGATTAAGGGGTATTTTTCATTTTTTTTGTTCTTAAGCGGCAGTGGCACAAAATCTGAAATATGATTATAATTTTTGTGTTATAATAACATCAACAAGATTCAATACAAGTATATCTCGACTTCAATAACTTAATATCAAGTTATAGCTTGAAAGAATTAACTACCAAATGGGTTTTCATAAGTTGTTTCACTGATTAATGTTGAATAACCAAGGAAATGATGATAATTTAATTAGACAATAAAATTTCAAACCTACTTGGGATCAAACTCATTTATGTTTCAAATATAACATTGGTTGATAAATTTAATTGGTTGAAAGAGTTCAATTAGAAAGAAAGAATTGTTAATGATGATAACATAAATCAAATCAAAATGTATAATAAATTTAATAAGAGTAGTTGTTGTTAATAATTCATCATTTCACGATTTTAATTGGAAAAGGTGGTGATTGAGAAAGAAGAAATGAATCCAAAGCTTATCAATATATATTCAATGGCTACCGAAAATTTTGAAGAAGCATCCAATATATATACATAAAATGAATAACATAGTATGTTGGTGATAATGGAACACTTATAAAGAATGAATATTAAATGGAAAGTTATATAGGAATGAGAAAATAATAATTAATGAATAAAGAAATAATAATAAATAAAATGAATAAGTTATAAATAAATAATTTTAGCAAATACTTCCATATTCGTCCACTTCTATATCATCACAAGTATAATTCGAGTAAATGATTAGTTTTCAAGTATCCAACATCCATACAGAAAATCTCATGAAAATGTATCTAGTAATGTCTCTAGATTTCCATAAATTGATAAAATATAACTCTATTGAATCAATCAAGGAATCATAATCAAAACTAGACACATCAAATTACACTCTTCATTTATGGTGTTTGATACAATTAGGTACTCAATTTACCTACTGAAATTATAAAACAAGAACATATCAACAATTTTGAAAGCATTCAAACGAAATATCACGGATGAATACAACTTTGGTGTACAAAATTTTACTTCATTAGATTGATTCAATTGAAATCTTAGATTCATATTATAGAATGCTTATACCTGCATTTGCTGAATTAGCTGCTCTATTATATGCTTTATTTATTAGCTTCAAATCCAATAGTAAAACCTATCATTTTAAATGAAAAAGTTACCTTACATTGTGATGCTTCTGAAGTTTCATGGGCTGATGTATAATTGACTTTGTAAATGGAATTCGGTTACCCTACAGTTCCATCACAATTTCAATTCATTTATCTGCATTATACCCATGCAACTATTTCAAATTAATACAGTATTTATTATTGGCCCAATATGCAAAACAGTGTTAAAAAATTTGTTATTGTTGGTGTATTATCAAAATACTTTCATGAACCAGAAGAAAGACATTTGATAGCTGCAAAACATGTATTGAGATATTTGAAAGGAACAATATTGTACTTTGTGTCAATCAATTAAACCACGGAAATCAAATGGTGAAACAACATTTGATGGAACAGTATTATCATGGATTTAAAGGGTATTTGACCCACATTTCAGAATTATATTGTTGTTTCCAACAATACAATCACCATCAATGTAAGAAAAAAAGGTTTTGTACAGCTATTTGGCTGACATATTAGTTAACAATATATTCATTAGTCTTTCATCAAAGCATAATCCACAAATCATTCTTGATCTAAACTTTTAACAAATTTTAATCAAGCTTTACCCATTTGTAAATCGTTCCAGACACAAATTGACGAAATGATATATCATTTACAACAATTCCAATACCAAAACATAAATGGAACAAAATAACAATGGATTTTATTAGTGGTTTTCCAAAAGTTGACAGTATAATTTAAAAACAAATACAGCTAACGGCTATTCATTGAACAGATATTTTCACACCATGGTCTACCTGATGAAATCATTAGTGACAACGATAAAAGATACACAAGACATTTTTGGACTGAGTTCCGAGAAACACATTTGGGTATTTGACCCACATTTCAGAATTATATCGTTGTTTCCAACAATACAATCACCATCAATGTAAGAAAAAAAAGGTTTTGTACAGCTATTTGGCTGACATATTGGTTAAAAATATATTCATTGGTCTTTCATCAAAGCATAATTCACAAATCATTCTTGATCAAAACTTAGATCAAATTTCAATCAAGCTTTACCCATTTGTAAATCGTTCCTGACACAAATTGACAAAATGATATATCATTTACAACAATTCCAATACCTAAAAATAAATGGAACAGCATAACAATGGATTTTATTAGTGGTTTTCCAAAAGTTGACAGTATAATTTAAAAATAATCACAGCTAACGGATATTTATTGATCAGATATTTTCACACCATGGTCTACCTGATGAAATCATTAGTGACAACGATAAAAGATACACAAGACATTTTTGGACTGAGTTCCGAGAAACACATTTGGGTATTTGACCCACATTTCAGAATTATATCGTTGTTTCCAACAATACAATCACCATCAATGTAAGAAAAAATAGTTTTATGTATGTGGCTATCTTGCTAGGATAGTTGACTTGCCAGTCAAATGTGCATTCATTGGTCTTTCATCAAAGCACGATCGACAAATCACTCTTGATCAAAACTTGAAACAAAATTTCAATCAAGCTTTATCCATTTGTAAATCAACTAAAATTAATGATTCGTTTTTCGAAATTTCGAATCGACCAAATGACTAACTTAAATTCCAATCTTCATCACTTTCACGCTTTTCCTGCTGGCTATTAATCACCTTTCATCTGAATCTTGACAATCCACTGATCATTCTCCTATCATTCCTATTCTTTAAGTAGAAAAAATTTTTTTTGTTTTTTAAATAATATTTATATTAAATTTTAAAATGCTGGTAGCTGTTTTAGCGATTTGTAGCAATGAGAATTGTTAGTGAAATGGTATACGCACGATTTAATAAGACTAATTAGAAAATTATTAGTTTATCAAAACATTCAAAATTTCTACAATAATAAACATTTTACCACTCAGTGTCTCAGTGTCCCACTGCTTCAGAGTCCCAAAAGACGTGCTTGGATCAAACTTACTAGTCAGCCAAAAAATTAGAAATTTTCTACCTTTTTGTTAGCAATTTTGTGTGAAACATGTATCTTGGGACACTGAGTGGTAAGAGCTTTAAGAGCTTTTAGTAAAATGTCAATGATTTAGAGAATAATTGTAGAATTTACTAGTTTTATTGGTTTTATCATCATTTGTTTAAATTAGATTCTATACTGTTCCTACTTTTTGATAAGTTTTAAACTCATTATTAAACCATTTATTAATAAATAACTCTGATTTTTCTATTTTAAGTCTTTAATTTTGAACTAAGATTCTATTCATTATGAAATATTTGTTTCCATTTTTCCAATTTCACTCTTGAACTTTTCATCAAATTAATGTAACAGGATACAGTAATACTTTTGAAACTACAAAGGTGGAAATGTAAAAATTATATATATTACATGGAGCCCTACCCAATCTCAACCTTAGATCAGCCTATTATGTTTTATATGCTGTCCCTTCACTCCACAGTTTCATTCATGTGCAGCTCATTTTGGTATTTTTCATTAATTTCATTGAAAACTATCATGCATCATCAAAAATATTCCTTAAACCTGGTACATTCATATTACAACTCCACTATCTACTTTAGCAACCAAACTTTTTATTCCATTGCATCTACTTATCCGGTTCCTGTCGGATTTTATCATCCATTTGCTTGATTAATCCCATATCGTTATGTGCAATTTTCCAATTTGATTATTCATTTGCTTCAATTTAATGCTTTTCAACTTTATACAGCATTTGTCACTTTAGGTCCTAGTTGATACAATTGTTTGGTTATCCATCATCTTTTTCATTTACCGTCGCTTGTTCAAAAAATCTTCATCGAAAGCTACTAAATCGGTTCAAAGTAGGAAACCTACAATTCATTATCATTTTAATCTCCAAGAAGATCAAGCATCTTCAGCTTCTATGCCACCACCTAAACAACTCAGTTATTTTCAAAAATTATTTACTTTCATTCATACTATTTTTTACATGATAATGGCTTTTAGACAACCAGTAAAATCCCACTATGAGTTTTCACCATTTACAATATATACCATATATTGATCACTGAAAACCCATCATCCTTCCAATCATTGTTTAGATGGAAACTATTACAAGCAATCAATCACCTTTATGATTAAAATCTAATAAGACCACCTGGTATTACCTCAAACGGCATTATCATATTATTCACTTTATGTTTTGGTATACATCTTTGTTATACCTGGTTCCATTAGTACAAAATAATCGAATGCCAATGAAAGATATCAATAAACAATCAAGATTTCAAAAGGCTTTCTTAAAACATCCTATGTTTGCCAGAAATGAACAAGATGCATTGGTTAGTTTCAAGTAACTCAACTATTAAATTAATATCATAGAATCAAAGTATGATATGTTCAATTGATTTATGATATTATCCAAATTCTTGTTCACTTTGGTTTTCTAGGTTCTTGTTATACAAATTTCAACAAAATGAAGAAATTTATAATAAAGCATTTAAAACCAATTGAACTCTATGTTGCAAATTTTATATCTGTAAAAACATGTTCATTATGTTGAGCTAATCAATGTGGCATTTGAAGGATTGCCAACTTTAACAGCACTATTGGATTCTGGAAGTGCTGGTAATTTTATTAATTTAGCTGTTGTTAAGAAATTTGGATTGACAACTGAAGATATCAAAGCAATACAAGTCAACGCTGGTGATGGTACATTTTTGGGATCTTGTAACCGAATCGTTCACGTATATTGGCCCATTATGAAATTAAATATAAGTTCATTACCATAAAACTCTAGAATTGACAACTTTATTCAAGCATCTCTAGTGATTTATTAGTTATGTTTTTCTTATCCAGTTGAAATAAAACTTTTGTTCTAAACTTTGTTGATCTTGTTGATCCTAAGTTGGAACTTAGTATAAAACATTATGTCAACACTCATGATTTTAATAGTCCCAAAGATGAAACTGAGGTTGAAACTTCTGTTAATGAATCATTGGTTATGGTACTTTAATTTTTCATATTGGTGAATCAACTATTAGAATTTTTAATGTTGGCTATGCTCCAAATATTGGTATTAATCTTATTTATCCACCACATATGTTGTTAGATAAAAAGTACTTTCTTTATGATGCTGTTCATTCGGCACATGGTCATGTTGCAAGTTTATTTTATGGTTTAATGAAATGTGTTTTACCTGCAAATCCAGCTTCATCAGTTTCATCTATTAATCAACTTAACAATATTCATGCTAGTAATGATGGTACTATTCATTCAAATAATAACACTGTTTCTACTACTGATATCTTAAATTCAAATGATACTTCAAATTCAAATGCTGATACTGCTCTCAAATCAAATGGTGATACTTCTGTTAATTCAAATGGTGGTATTTCTGCTAGGAAGGAAAAGTTTTCAATCTTAAATTTACTTCAACATCATCACGTACTGTCCCAACACCACTGAAGTGTCAAAAATTATTCAAAATGCTTTAAGTTCCGTCGATATTCCAAAAGAAATTGGGGAGTTTAATCCATCTAATGCCATCAAATGGTACGGCCAAATCCTTAGAATCTGTGATGCTTTTGGTAATGTTTATGATTATTTTATGAATCCTGAAACATGTTTTGGACATTCAAACCAAGTTCTTACCTCCAAAATGTTAAATTTCATCATATAAACCACACTCTTTTAACAATTGAGTAAATTGTATTTATTCATTCAAATACAATTCCCATCAATGCTAAAAAAAAAAAAGCAAGGGTTGTAAGCAATCAACAAAAATGATGCTTACAAGATATTATAGTCTACAATATCCAAGGCATGGCCAAACAATCCATCCTTTTCAACTTCAACTATAAATCTTTCCTTCTTTTAAAAATTTTTTGGTTTGGTATTAACATTGGTCTTCAAAAAAGTATGATTTACAAATCAATCTTGATCAAAACTCCAAAATAAAATTTTGTAATTTCATCAAGCATTAAAAATATATTTTGTAAATACAACTAAAATGAATAGATTTTTAGGAAAATCAAATCAAACCAAATTATAATCCAAAACCTCAAGAAAACTGGGAAACAAAACTAATCAAAGAATAACTATCACAGAATACTTAACATAAAAACACAATAACAGACGAAATCGGAAATAACATTGAGAAAAGAAAAGAGAAAAATTTTTCTTCTTTCTTTCCCTTAAATTTTTCAAATGCTCTCAAATTTCGCAGGTCGTGTGCTCAAGATCAATATAATTGTTTGCAACCAAATTTGACATAAACTCAAATCAAAAGTAAAGGACAATTCAAAATGATAAACTAGTGATAAATGTTGATATGTGAGTACCTAAATTGTTTAATTGGATTAAAGAAATCATATATGAAATGAAATATCGATAAATTTATACATTTTTTTTAAGAAATTAGAACCAATTGTTGATGTTTGAAAGTCTACAATCATCAAGAGTAATTTAAGTTAATCAATTAACATTCAATTGACTTAGAAATTACGTTTGATAAGTTTGTTTGATCAAATATCATGGATTAGTGGTAGATTCTCCACGATTTTCAAATCCTTAAGGGTATTATTAAAATAATCATCATTCTTTACATTCTACTTACAAATATCAATCCAAATTTTAATACTTTGTTCTAATTTAAATCTTCAATTTCTAATGCTTTTGTTTATAATAGTCTCATTCATTTCAGTTTTCAAATTTCAATTTTGTTTTTAAAAATCGCGTCTTGATATTTTTTTCAATCATCAAACTATATATATATGTCAATTGTTTCATTAACAGGGATAGAAGTACTTAACAATCCAGCTAAATTCTCGGATTCATATGAATTTCAAATTACATTTGAATGTTTAGAACCTTTAAAAGAAGATTTAGAATGGAAATTAACTTATGTTGGATCATCAGATTCATTAGATCATGATCAAGAATTAGATTCTATATTAGTTGGTCCTGTACCAGTAGGAATAAATTCATTTTTATTTAAAGCTGATGCACCACTGCCTGAATTGATTCCAGCAAGTGAATTAGTAAGTGTTACAGTAATAATTTTAAGTTGTTCATATAATGATAAAGAATTTGTTCGTGTTGGATATTATGTAAATAATGAATATGATAGTGAAGAATTAAGAGAACAACCACCTGCAAAAGTTCAAGTTGATCATGTTGTTCGAAATATTTTGGCTGAAAAACCAAGAGTGACGAGATTTAATATACCTTGGGATAGTAATGAGAATCTGGATTTACCACCACCTGAACAAATACAACCAGAAGTTGAAGAAGAGGAAGAAGAAGAAGAAGAAGAGGAGGAGGAGGAGGAGGAGGAGGATGAGGATGATGATGATGAGGAAGTTGAAGATGGAGAAGTTGGTACACCAAATGATAAAGAAGAAGATATAGACATTGAAAGTGAACCAGAAGAAGAAATAGTAAATACACCAAAGGATTAAAAAAAAATTGTATAATTTTTAATATAAACTGTCTAATAGTTCATTAATTGTTTGATTTAGTAGTCCAATAATTTCAAAATCAAATTCATTTTGAAATTTATTTATCCAACGATCAGGATGCCATTTAATTCTTTCTTGTTTTAATAATTCAATCATTGAATCATTCTCTGATATAACCATTTGATAAAATTTTTCAAGATTTTCTTTTGTAATCAACAGTTTTAAATCTTGATTTGATAAATTTTGATAAAAAAATGGTGGAATTAAAGGTAATTTTAAACTTGAAAAATAATCTATACTCAATTGATTCACATTATCATTTAAATTATTTATTCGTTTATCACCAATATGTATATCATTTTCATTTTCATCCATCAAACCAGCTGATGTGATTGGTAATTCACCAATGATTTCATAATCATTTCGAATATATGCATCACGTAATTGATTATATTTATTATTATTCATTGGTGTTTCATATTTGAAATTACCATATTTTGGTTTTACAAATTTATAACCATTTATTGAATTTCCATATTCTTGAGATTTTGGTTGTTGTTGTTGTTGTTGTAACGGTGGAGTTGAAGCTCTCAGTGATGAAGGTGTAGATTGTGAAATAGGTGTTGATTCCAAGTTTGTAGCATTGTTTGTATCACCATCTTCTATATCTTCATCATTACTATCTCGATATAATGGAAATTTATTATTGGTTATAATTTTCTTTTTTGCATAATTTAAATCTAGAATATTTTTATTTGATTCTTGTTTAAATTTTAATTTCTTACGTTTTGGTTGTGGTGGACAAGGTGTTGAATCTGAATTTGAAAAGCTTAATTTAGATGTTGAATCAATTGTTGTATTTTCTTTAATATCATTATTGTTATTTATGGGTGTAATAATCATTGAATCAGACAGTTGATTATAGTTTCTCTTTTTCGAAGCTTTATAACTTGGTATATTATCATTAAATTCATCATCATCATCATCATCATCAAATTCATCATTATTTATAGTTTTATTTCCTTCTTCATATTCACTTTCACTTGATTGTTTAATATCTTGATCCAATTCATCAAGAATCTTAGTTTCCAAATGTAGATTGTTTAATTTATTGATTGGTGATAAGAAACTAACAGATATATTCGAATTTAAAGGTGTTGAAGCAAATTCATATTGATGATTATTAATTAATTGTTGAATTTTCTGAGGTGAAGGAGTTTTATCATGAGAATTGTAAGTGTCATTATAATCAGATTCATCATCATCTTCATTGTCATAATCTTGTTCTTTTATATCTTCATCAAAATCATTATCAGATGATGAGAATTTAGAATTATACCATGGTTTATTTGAATTTGATTTTTCAGGTGTACTTGTTTGTAAATGATGATTATTGGTTGAAGATGATGGTGGTTTATTATATATCAATTTGGGTATATTATCTTTGAGTAGTGTCATATCATATCATAATTCTCTTAAATACCAAATTTGTCTGTGTTTTAAAAGTGTGTGTGTATATTTTTTTTTCCTTTGCTTGTTTTGATTTAAATTTGTGTGTGTTGATTTGTTTTCGTTTTAAATAGGATATAATATTAATGTATAACTCTACTGGAAAAAAAAAAAAAAATCTCTTCTCTCTTTCTTTCTATCTGTCTACCCCTTTAAAAAAAATACACGTTAATCAGGTAGCGTTTTTTGATTTGACAGATTTTGATAGATGAGTAAAAGTAAGATTATATTAGACAAATTATGATTCAAGTGATCCAAATGATTGTGAAAAGTGTTTGATACTAGAAGATGAATACCACCATCATATTTCAACTTTGACTCTTATAAAACATGGCAACGGTTTATAACTTGTCTCACTTCAATTCAAGATGAAATCAAACTCTTTTCAAATGTTGTTGTTTGTTGAAATTGAAATGATGCTGACTATTGTTGAAAGATATCATCACATTACATAATTATAATTACAAATTGTATACACACTCACTTTATTACCAATCAATCAACCAAATAATTTTTAAACTTTTTAATACCCACGTTTTCAATTTTGACAATTGAAACAAAAACAATATATAGTAGTGTATATGTTTCAAAACACAAATTTTGCAACTATCACAAAATCAATTCTATAACAATTTACTCAACAAAAGCATAACATAATGTTGATGATTTGAAATAGTCGGCAAATCAAATAATATCCCAAATGAAAGTATGTGGATTTTTGAAAATGTTGTTCTTAATAAGTTTATCTATTCAGATCAAATAACACAATTCACTTGTTTTTTGTTCATTGGGATTGTCTTGCTTTGTGTAATAATATTGTTATCATCATCTTCTTTCTTTTTTCTTCTTTCTTCTTTTTTCTTCAAGCAAACTCCTTTAATTTTTTCCTTCTATTCTTATATTTTTACATTCATATGTTAAAATTGAAAACATTTTTAAAGTTTTTAACCAATAATCAACAACAGGAGGTGTTGTTGAATACTTCTACATTACCTAGTTACATCTTATAAAGTTTCTTTTAATACTAATACATTTAATAAAAATGACCATACAATTGGAATAAACGTTTTTTGCAATTTTGCAGTTTTTGCAATTTTAAAATTTTTTATTTTTTATTTTTTTTATTTTTTATTTTTTAAGTAAGTAAGTAAATAAATAAATTCTCTTATCAGTTGAAAAAAAAAAAAATAAAAATGATCAAGGCAAAGTTTGATGAATTTGAATAGTAATTGAATTGAAGAATTGGAGAATTAAGCTTGGAATCATATGATTATGATGTTAATAGCAGATCAATGAGATATCTTTCTCCCCTTTCTTTCTCCTCCATTCTCATTCTCATCTCATCAATTAATCAGTAGTAATCATCGTAAATCAATCAGTTCATCATCAAAATAAAATTTTACAAATCAACGCCACAGATTATTCTATTGTTTTCTCTATTCTCTATTAATTATATAATCAATTATGTAATCTGGTGATAATAATATTATTATATTATATTGCTTGATTTCTTTCTCTCTCCTTACATCATTTTTTTCATATTTCAAATCACATAACAAAGTTATCTTACAACAACTTTTACCTTTTTAATCAACCAACAAACAAACAATCAATCAATTAATCTCATCTGATACATTATTATTATTATATGACTGGAGATCTTCTATCTAATCCTGCTGATTCATTATCATATCTAGATATTTCATTTTTAACATTTGAAGCTGTACTTGAAGTTGTAATTATATGTTTTGCTGGGTTTATTGTTGCTAAATATGGTTTATTAGATTCAAAAGGTCAAAAAGTATTGAGTAGTTTAAATGTTGATTTATTTACACCATGTTTAATCTTTTCAAAATTAGCATTAAATTTATCATTATCAAAAATTATTGATGTTGCAATTATACCAATTTTTTTCATTTTATCAACTTTAATATCATTTGGTTGTTCAAGATTTACAAGTTTTATATTAGGATTAAATGAACCAGAAACTGATTTTGTAACTGCTATGGGAGTTTTCGGTAATTCAAATTCTTTACCAGTTAGTTTAACTTTAAGTTTAGCTTATACATTACCTGATTTATTATGGGATGATATTGAAGATGATTCAAATGAAAAAATTGCTGGTCGTGGTATATTATATTTATTAATTTTTCAACAATTGGGTCAAGTTTTAAGATGGTCATGGGGTTTTAATAAATTAATGAGAAAAAGAAGTCATTTAGAATTAAATACTTATTATACTAAAAATGGTATTGTAATTTATTCACAAGAAGATTCAAGATTATTAGATTCTGAACAACAACCTTTATATATTGCTGAAGTTGAACAAAATATAATTAGTAGAGAAATTAATAATTCATCTGATTCATCAAATTCTTCACAATTACAATTGAATGATGATTCAATTAAACCTTGGTATTATAAAATTCCAATTATTGGTTTTATTTTACCATTTATGAATCCACCTTTATATGCAATGCTTTTCAGTGTTATTGTTGCTTCATTCCCAACTTTACAAAATTTCTTATTTGATACAAGTTCAAATAATGGTAATGGATCTTTTATTCATAATACTTTAACTACAGCAATTAATAATTTAGGTTCAGTTTCAATCCCATTAATTTTGGTTGTATTGGGTTCAAATCTATATCCATCAAAAGATATACCACCACCAAGTAAACATTATCATCGTATTTTATTAGGTTCTTTATTATCAAGAATGATTTTACCTTCAATTATCTTATTACCAATTATTGCATGTTGTGTTAAATATATTAATATCTCAATTTTAGATGACCCAATTTTTTTAATTGTTGCTTTTATCCTAACTATGAGTCCACCTGCTATCCAATTATCTCAAATAACTCAATTAAATAATATTTATCAAAAAGAAATGAGTGGGATTTTATTCTGGGGTTATGTTGTTTTAACTTTACCAACAACTATATTCATTGTTGTTTGTTCACTAGAAGTTTTAGAATGGGCAAAATAATTAAATGAATATATATAAATTTGATGACATTTGAATAATGTTACTTGTCTCTTTAAAGCTCTCTGTAGAATATGGTTATTCTGTTGTTGAAATGTACAGCTACTTTTTCAATCATTATATATGAATTTTTAACCTAAAATTGCTTGAATATTGATTTTTTCAACTTTTAAGTATCTTCTATTAGAATATTATTAAATTCACAAGAAATTGAATAAGTTTACTCATGCTTTATAAGAAATTGCTTAAAAATTTTGACATAGCTTCGCCGTAGATTGAAATTCACAAGTTTTTTACACAAATTCTCAAATCATTCAAGCCTTAATAATTGAATAATTTCAAGCAGTATAATCTGGTCACACTTACATAGAGGTACTATATACCAATCGTTGATGTATATTAAGTGATGTTATCAGTGTTTGAAACAAATGAGGTGAAGTTTGAGTAAACACTTTAATTGTTTAAAAGTAGACCCCAAAAAGATATGTTTACCCAACGGTTGATGGTTGATTAGCATTTATTTAAACCTTTAACTCGTTATTTGATCGATATTAGGTCATGAATATTTGGAAAATACAAATATGGTTCAATCAATATGAAACTTGCTCAACGTTGATTAAAATAATAATTGAGCTAATGGCAATAATCAAATAAATACTACTTAATGATTTACTAATATACTGCTATGATTATTCAATAAATTGAAGCTTGAATGATGGATTTGTGAAGAAGAACTTGTGATACACAGAAACAAATAATTTTGACGTGCAATTTACCTTTTTTTGCACCCAATTTTAATGTTATGCTTGAAATAATTATTCAACAGTTCATATAGGTCAATTCAAAAGTGTTATTGCTACTATATAATTATGTTGCTTGTGATTCATGTCTTGAGTGTTTTAAAATAAGTAATTTCAAACTTAAAGTAAAGGATTCATAATCTTAGATGTATCTCCTTGAATATTTGAAATACGAAATAATGGCTCATACAATTAATACTCATTTTGCCTTTGTCGATAATTTAAAAGTGGCATACAAGTCATTTCTTTAAATTAATTTTATTGTCGTTCAAGCATTTGGTGGTTTTCTAAACATTGGTTTTGTGTCGTTCTAAACAGTAAACATCAACTGTAAACATCATTAAAACTGCTCTAATTGCACCCTAGTTGTGTTAAATTACCAGATACGCTCTCAAACATCGTTTTTAAACATGTCAATAAAATAAGGTATTGCTGGAAATATTGAAAAAATTTTGACATAGCTTCGCCGTATATCAGAATTTCACAAGTTTTACCCAAATTCTAACTCAATCAAACTTCAATAATTGAATAATTTCAAGCAGTATAAACTGGTCAAATTTACATAGAAAAGCCATATACCAATCGTTGACGTATATTGTGTAGGGTTATCAAGGTTTGGACCAAATAAGTTTTGATGTTTGTGTTAGAATCATAAATCTTCCGTTGTTTCAGCATTGAACCCAATTATACTGTACTTAAAATCAACATAAGATGGTTGATGAGCATTTAATGGTACTTTCACGTCATATTCATCCAACATTAGGTCATAAATACTTGTAAAACACAAATACTGTTTAATTGATATGAAGTTGCTCAATCTTGATTAATTTAATTACTGAATCAACAATGAAGGTTAAATAGATGCTTCTCAAAAATTTACTGGTATACTGCTATGATTATTCAATGATATGAAGCTTGAATGATTGATTTGTGAAGAAGAACTTGTGATATAACACAGATAAAAAAAAATAGTGCGGAAAATTCAATTTTTTTGCACCCAGTTTGTAATACTAGAACACCCACCACATGAGCCTGTTTGAATCAATTTATAATTGAAATTGTCATATTAATATAATTACAATTACCTTGCTATAGAAGGCTAAGAGTGAATCAACATGTAAATACGTTTAATAAATAACACAATATACAATTAAAATAAATTACAACACTCTAAAATTTTAAGGACAAACATATTTACAATATGTGGAAAGTAGAATTTCATTTATACAAAGAAAATGAACTTATTGAAGATGAGTTTGTAATACTTTATGACGATATTAAAGGTATAATTGGAATTAGCTTGGCTTCAAATACAGGTTCATAACATTTACCACATGTTTCAAAAATTATTTATGTACAATGAAGACAATCAATACATGTCAAACAAATGAATTAAAGAATTTTAAATATATTTCGATATATACAGTTGAGTAATAAAGTACCTCAGGTGAATCAAATTTCAAAAGTTTTCGGGAAAGTAAAAAATTTCATTCAACATTATCCACACATTTTTATCAAATACTAGGTTCCAGAACCAGAAACCAAGTGGCTCGTGAAATTTATGAATTGTCAGAATTGGATATTGTAATTAACAATGATGTCGATGTGGGAGAAACTTTTCATCAAATTTCTCATGTTCCATTATTACCTACTGCAACCAGATAAATTCAGTTTCCTCATGAAAGAACTGAATCTGAAACTGCACAAAAATTTTTATTTAGTGGTATGAGATGCACTTTTTCAAAACCAAGATTATGATTTGAATTCATGAGAAATCCAATCAAAACGAAAATTACTTCAAATAAAAACATATGTCATTTTTGAACAAGTAGTTATACATTTACTAAATCCAATTGATACACTGAATTTAGTTCATGTCACATACATTATTTCGATTGATCATATATTTTTTAATATCAAGCAATGGATTCAATCTTATCATGATCATGATATAATCAGCATCCTGGTACATTCGTATTAAATAATCAAATTGCTCAACACTATTTTTGGCCAAATTTACAAACAATTGTCAGAAAATATGTGGATCATTGTGTAACCTGTCAAACTACTAAATATAACACACAAAAAAGGGCTGGTTTGTTAACTTCTTTACCTATACCTTTTCATAATTGGGATTCCATTCAAATCGATTTTGTTACTGGTTTCTCTAAAGTTGGAATTTATGACAGTATTCTTTAATTGTAGATAGGTTGTCAAAACGAGCTCATTTCATAGCTAATACCAAGAACGATACTTCAGAAACTTTGTCAATATGACACTGTTATAAAACATCACGGACTACCAAGGGAAATAACTGATAAGATTTTCAATCATTTAAAATGATTCCTGGTTTTGTTGATAGTAATGGAATTTACGTAAATGAATTAAATAAAATTATTGATATACCAAATAATGAACGATCAAATTTCAGATTAAATGCCATTGAATATACAACTAATTAATTTATCTCTTTATCGAACTAATCTAAAGATACCTTGAAAGGTTCACTAATCAAGTGTGAATAAAAAGCAACTTCATATAATGCAACTTAGTTTGTTCAAAAATAAAAGACATTATTTCAAATATATATATCTCAACAAATTCTAATTGAGTTAGATCATCAAAATTGTAGATATTGGTTTTCTTGTAACGACAATTGCAACAAATATAAATAACTAATTATCGAAACAATTATTCAATCTCTATCAACAATGATTAGTTAACTTCAATCAACGTTAGATAATCCAAAACATAAATTTTTAAATTGAAATTTCACCAGCTGATTATTATGAATTCTAAATTGCAACTTGATTTCTCAAAAATACAATTCTTGAAACAAGAAAGTCTTGATAATTTTTAATAAATTTTTATTCCTTACCTCATTATAGGAAATATGAGACTCGACAATTTATTGAAAGTTATATACTATCTGAAAGTTCAAAACAAATATATCAATCAATTGTTTGATCATTACTTTGGGCTGCTAACGACACAAGACCAGATATTGCATTTGCTGTAAATTTTTCATAATATTTGAAATCAACTCATCTAATAAAGAAAAAAAATTTCTTCTTGGAAATCTTGAATCAAAGAAAATCAAGAAAAAATTAACTTATTGGGTCTGCGGATGCAAGAAGAAGAAAGTGTGTATATATAAATCAATGATACATTAAATAGTGATTTGATAAGAAACTCTCATTATTATTCATACAAACTTGTAATAATATTTAATGTTTGTTTTATGAATGAGCAAACTGATAAATCAGACTAATTGCAAGGCGATCTTTAAATTGTAGTAAATGATATATTAAAAATACTATCAGAAGGGCTGTATTTGATTTGAAACTTTGTCTCTTGTATAAAATTTACAATAAGCTTCACTAGTTGAGTAATTGAATTATGTTTCCTAGGATACAACCACCCTTATAATCAAAATAAAATAAGAGATAAGAATTATTGAAGATTACAGTACAATAAGTTGATTTATTTCAATCAAGACTTTTAATTATTATGTTGTAGTATAGAAACAAAATCCCGGCCTTTCAGCCTACTGTAAGTTTTGTTCCAATATTCTAACGATTTTACGTAATATGTATGTATACGCCGAGCTTCAATTATTTATGCAATACTACTAGATTACTTAGAAGAAGCGCAACTATAATTTAGCCACTAGGCCAGATGGCAGAATAGGAAGACAAATATTAATTGTTTAGAGTTTGAGTTTTTCATAATCTCATATATCCAGCTTTTGACAAAACATTAACAATAACTTTGTTAAACTCTTTGTTAATGATTGTTCAATAGTTAAGTAATTTAACAGTATTCACACAAATGATTAACAGTTTTTTAAACTCATTTTAATTGTTCGGCGATTGGTGCAAACATATTTAACAGAAAGCACAAATCAGCACAATAAAAATATGCAGCAGAACAAAAAAAAATTTAAAAATAGAAATAAGTGGATTTTATTGTTTTGCAGCTATTGTTAATGTTTTGTTAATTTTAACCAATTTAAACATGGATTGAATCAAACTTTCAAGTGACATATACTTTAAAACTGAAGAACAAAATTTTGAAAAGTCATAAATTGATTTATTAATAAAATAAAACGTCAGATGTTTAAATTGAGTTACAAAACTAATTCGTTGCTACTTTCCTTAAACAAACCATCTTTTATTTGTATCAAATAATGAATAAATCTCAGCCATTTAATGATCAACGCATAATACGTTGTCTTTTCATCATCCATCAACAACTTGAACATCATCAAATTATTCTATAAAATTAATAATATTAACTTGAAGAAGCACAACTCTATATATAATTAGTTTGCAACTTGTTAACCAAAAGAAGTACACGTTTACTTTTTTGTGTATTAGATCTTTAAGATTCAGTCTGAATTCATATTTTCATCTTCGAAAATGTAGAGATGGTGTAAAGCCGCTTAAACTCTTGTAAAAATAATTGAGTGTATAGCGTTTAAAAAAATTGGGGGATCCAATTTTTTATCTTTTAATTGTTGTTCAATAAATAAACATCAACTAATCATAATAAAGGTTATCAATGGTATTGAGCACTGTTTGATTGCACAGTTGATTAAAAATGACACATGTTAAATGATATTCAAGTTAATCAACACTAAATTATAATATTTGTTATTCAATATAATTGTTATTCAATGTGTGAAAACGAGAAAAAATTACACAAATACATATACTACATCTCCACATTCAAAAATGACTTACTTTACAAACAAACCGTTGAATACTTAATTGTATAATTCAACTCTTATTTACTTCTTCAGTTTTGTATCAATTGCTTCATTTGACGTGATTCAATGATGTCAAGTTAAATTCAATTGTTTGACTTTAAATAAAATTATAAAATTAAAATAATTAAAATAATTAAAATCTAAAAATAAAACACAAAATGCAAAAAAAATAAAAAAAAAAAAATTTATAAAAAAGTAAAAAAGTCGTTTTAAAACTTGAATTCTAATTATATACCATATACATGGAAGAACATCAGTTCAATCAATTGCATAATAATAATTTTGATGATGAGATGTCTCTTGGGAGTGATGTTGAATATAAGAAGGAAGGTCAACAACGACAAAATAGTATAATCAGTCCAATTAGTTTCGATGACAAATCATCTGAGTCACCAAATACTCAAGATAAATCAAGTATGGCTGATAAAATCAAACGACGTAAGCATAAGAATTCCAAATTGGGGTGTCCAAATTGTAAGAAACGAAGAGTGAAATGTTCAGAAGATTTACCATCATGTTTAAATTGTATTAAACATAAAGTTAAATGTGGTTATTTAAATTATACTGAAGATCAATTAAAAGAATTGAGAGAATCAAAGAATTCAAATAATGAAGATGAAATATCATTTGAATTGAGTTCAACATCAATACTGAAAAAGAAGAAACTGAAAACTTTAAAATTAAAGAAATCTTCATCATATGACTCATCAAGACCAACACTTTCATCTAATTCAAGTACAAATTCAATTGAGAAAAATTCAGCAATTAAACAAAATTATGATAATATTTTAAATGAACAATCACAAATCATATATCCCATTTATTCATTTCAAAATTCACCAAATCAAACATCAAATTTAAATCATTCAAGTTCAACTCATTTACAAGGTGCAATACATAAGCCAACAACATTTAAAATATCAAATACAAAATCAAGAAATTATTCATTTGAATTTTTACAAACATTATCAAGATTAGGTACAAAAATTCATACTGGTGTTGCTACCTTACATCAAATACGGGCATTATATAATGCATGGATTAAATATTTCATTTATGAAGCTTATAGTTCAGAATTAATGTTTAATTGTTTATTAAATTTATCAACAAATTTCCTACTATCAAATTGTTTTGAAATTCAATCTAATCTAGATCCAAATAATTCCAAATTTAAAAAGATTAAACAAATTTGTCAAATAAAATCAATACAATATTATTCATTAGTTATTAAAGATTTAAGAAATTATTTAAATTATAATAAAAATCCAGATTTAACTGGGTCTGTATCATATATTTTATGTTTAATGTCAATTTATGATCCTGAAGCTACATTACAATCTATGAATTGTTTTAAAGATGGAATGTTTAGTGTATTAAATTATAATAGTTTGAAAGATGTCATATTATGTCCCATACATTTAAAATTAATGAAAAACATATCAATGTCAGTTTATTTACCAAATTATGATCCAACATTTTTAAATGAAATTTTTTCCTATTACAAAGCCTTTGGTGAATTAATCCTACCTGAATTGGAAAATAATAATAACAAACAACAAAAACTTATTGTATACAAGTATAATGAATTATATAAATTTATTAACCTAATCATTCATGATTATATACCAAAATTATCAACTGCAGATATTCATTATCAAGAAGAAATTTTATTTAAAATGATTTATAAATGGGTTAGATTCTTTCCATTGAAATTATTATTAAATACAAAAAATAATGAACCAATTGAACAAGTTTTATATTTATTTTTTAAAGTTTTTAAAAAATCTTTATTTGCAATTTTCCCACAATTGAAATTTTTCTTTCTTAGAGATTTCGATAGTCCATTAATGTTGGATGTTTATTCATCAGATAATGATTATGATATATTTAAATTCCAATTACAATCACCAATTAATAATTCAATTCAATTTGATAAATATCAACATTATTATTTACCAAAATTAAAAAATTTTGCATCTTATTTAATTCGAATCTTAACATTTTTTCAAATTAGATTAAACATATTGTATAGATGTTTGGTATATGATACAAGACTGAATAGTTTACAAATTGATGATGTATTCCAATGGAGATCAAAGATTGAAAATATTAAAAATGCAAGAAATCAATTTAAAAATGTTGCAAATTTAAATGAAATTCAAAAGCAGTCTTTCTTGTCACCTATTATATTTGAAAATTATCCAACTATAAATAATAATATGAATTATTCAAATGAAAATCAATCTCAAATTGTTGATTTTATGACATTACAAGAATCTGGTTTACTAATTAATGATTATGATATAAGAAAACAAGGTATATAACCTAATATTACTAATATAAGCTTATTTATTTATTTAAAAACAGTAATTAATGTTTTACTGAATGCTTGGTCATAAATCTCTTCAATTTCTATTTCAAATTCAACTTAAAACACAAAACGTTCCATAAATATCGTAAATTTTTTTCGTTTTGGCATTTTTTTTTTTCCGAAATTCAATATATATTTGAGGTTTAATAAAGCGGAATTAAAATTTTGTTAAAAAAAAAATCCAGAAAATGGGTGAATGGTCTAGTGGTATGATTCCTCGTTTGGGTTGCTCAAACATAAAATTCGAGGAGGCCCTGGGTTCAATTCCCAGTTTACCCCTTTATTTTTTTATTTTTTATTGGAAATACTTTATATATTATGTTATTTTTTTTGCAAAATTGTTATCAAAGCATATTAGAGAATTTATAGTAAAGATGTAATTCATTTCTATTGCTGTTATTTGATTTTAGACTTTAATTTTTTGAAATTTAAGTGATGTACTGGTTTGTAAGATTTTTTGCAAAAAAATGCAATTTGTTGCATCAAGATTATTGAACTAGCCTATCAAACGTTCAGTGTTAACGACTTAGAGTCTCAATTTACTTTTTTGAATCGAATATCAAGCCTAAATTGATGATCTTCATTTTTGGAATCATTAAAATTAACATTAGTTACTATATTCAACCAACCAACCTTGGATTTTCAAAATATTGGTCCTCTCCCTTCTTTTCGTTTTATTACTACTAAATATTAATAGCTTTAATACCTCTCAAACAAATGGCATACTGTAAAATTTTATGGACCTTAATTTATCCATGATTAAATAAAGTAATGATATCATAATTCATTCAAAAAGCTCTTCCATCCTACACCATCAAATTTTTACCCCACTCTGTATTTAGTTGAACATGGTGTTGGGATTTCAGTCATGATTCAATTTTTATCAGTATAAAATGTAGTTATAATTGAATTCTGTGATTTGAGCACTTTAGAGTAATGATATTATAATTTCACATGAATCTCCTTCACTATTTAAAATCCGAAACGGTGTTTTATACAAATTATACTCACTTCACCTTTCACTTTAACCTGATACTAAGGTTTGAGTTGTTTCTTTAGATTTGCTTTATATTCGTTCAGCCATTTAATGGTTTTCTAAACTTTAGGTTTGTATCGTTTTTCACAAAAAGTATAGATCAACTGTAAGGTCAATTCACAAGTGATATTGCCATTATATAGTTATATAGGTTGTTATTCATGAGTCTAGTATTTGAGAATCATTAATTCAAGTACCTACAGCAATGGCTTCATAGTTTTACATGTATCTCCTTAACAAGTGAAAATACGAAATAATCGCTCATACAAATTATACTCACTTTGCCTTTCTCATCAGTTTAATATTAATATTAGAGTTGTTTCTTTGAATTTGTTTTATATTCGTTTAACCATTTGGTGGATTTCTGAACTTCAATTTTGTGTTGTTTTACACAGAAACTAAGGATCAACTGTAAACACTATAAAAACCGCTATAAATATATTTCAATTGTCTCAGATTATTAGATATACTATTAAATATAAGTTTTGAGCATTTAAGTAAACTATTTATTGAGTCTTGCTAGAATTATTGAAAATTTTTTGACATAGCTTCGCCGTACATTGGAATTTCACAAGTTCTACACAAATGCAAACCATTCAAACTTTAATAATTGAATAACATCAAGCAGTATAAACTGGTCAAGACTACATAGAGATGCTATATACCAATCGTTGATGTATATTGTGTAGGCTCATTAAGGTTTGAAGCAAATGAGGTGATGTTTGTGTTAGAATCATAAAACTTCCATTGTTTCAACATTAAACCCAATTCAAATTTGCTTAAAATCAATATAAAATAGTTGATATGCATTTAATGGCATTCTCAGGTCATATCTGTCCAATTTTAGGTTATAATATTTGGTAAACACAAACAATATCTAATTGATTTGAAGATTGCTCAATCTTGTTCAAAATGATCACTGAACTGACAATAATGGTTAAATGGAATTTACTAAATGTTTTACTGATATACTGCTATGATTATTCAATGATTTAAAGCTTGGATGATGAATTTGTGAAGAAGAACTTGTGGTACACAAATAAAAAAAATTATTAAGCGAAAAAAGTAGATTTTTGCACCCATTCAGCATAACATTTAAAATTTTCATTACATATACCCAGAATAATTGGGTTAATGTGTATAATTTAAATAATGGTTTTTGTAAAAACCTCAAGTACTTATTTAAATAGAATTAAAAGTTAATCAAAACATTTGTTTCCTCCAATTGTGAGTTGAAGATATTTATACAGTGCTAAATAGCTCGATTTAATACTCAATTGTGAAAGCAGTAATTCAGGTACCGGGCATATCATAAGCATACAAAAATTTTTGGTATATTTTGTTTGAATAATTAAATTTAGTTAGATCAAATGTAATAAATCAATCATCAATATGTGTAGCAGTTTTGCTGGTAATATTTAAAAAATGTACTGCAATATAGTTTATTATCTTGTAAGTTTTATAAACTCTTTATGTAGTAAAGTGATGTTTAACATTAGTTTTGTAAACCATCAATTCTGTTATTCGTTATATGTTTGTTTTGAATTGAAGAAAATTGCAATGTTTGTAATCATGCAATAAATTAATACTTTAATCTTATTTACTACATATTATACACAAGAAATTGTCTCCTGATGCTTTGAGGTCATACCTTGTACTTTGTTTGTTGCACTTTTCTAGCTGCAAAATGAATTGGTGTAAAACACGACAGACGCATAATAAAAATAATACTTAGAAAAATATTGACGTGGTATTTTCATTTAAATCAAATCAATCATCAAGATGTTATATCAATGGATCAGTTTATTATGTATAATCACATCAACACAAGCCAATTTCTTTAATGATTTCTTCAATAATCAATTTCATGCTGGTAATGCAAGGACGAATCAAGCTACAGATCCAAAAGAATTGGAAAATCAAATATTAAATTCAAATTGTAATAAATATTTATGTCCAGATACAAAGATATGTGTTGAAGAACCAAAACTTTGTCCATGTCCATATCCATCATCACAACTCAAGTGTATCTTACCCAATGATAGATATGTATGTATATCAAAACCAAGTGGTGAAGGTATTAGTCATAAATATAATGGACAAGATGCTTATAAAGTGGATGCCAAAGATGATAACATACGAGACTGTGGTTGGGTCAAAAGAGCATGGAATGGAGATATATAGAAATGTATACATTATCAGTGGTTTATCAAATAGATAAGGCATTTGGTTAATATTTTAAATTGAGTCATAATCTGAAAATTTTTTTTTTCTCTCTCTTTTTATTTTGTGTTACCAGATTAAGAAACACACTCTTTTTTTTTTTGGTTGTAATCAAATCTATTGCAAAATTTATTGGTCCAATTATGTTGAAAGCTGGTAGGGTTAGTACAAGATCGTTTGCTACTCAGGCATTCCAAGCTCCAGGTGAGTTTCAATCAAGAACACCTCCTTATTCCGAACTATTAAATAAATTATCAAAAGTTAAATCAATTATAAATGATCAACCTTTAACTTTGGCTGAAAAAATTTTATATTCACATTTGGTAAATCCTGAAGAAAGTATAATATCTTCCAATGTTGGTGATATTAGAGGTCAACAATATTTGAAATTGAATCCTGATCGTGTTGCAATGCAAGACGCATCTGCTCAAATGGCATTATTACAATTTATGACATGTGGGATGCAAAATACAGCTGTACCTGCTAGTATACATTGTGATCATTTAATTGTTGGTAAATCTGGTGCTGAACAAGATTTGAAATCATCAATTGCTACAAATGAAGAAGTTTTCAATTTTCTACAAAGTTGTGGTGAAAAATATGGTATACAATTTTGGGGTCCTGGATCTGGGATTATTCATCAAATTGTTTTAGAAAATTTCTCAGTACCTGGATTAATGATGTTGGGTACTGATTCACATACTCCTAATGCTGGTGGGTTAGGAGCAATTGCAATTGGTGTTGGTGGTGCTGATGCTGTTGATGCATTGACTGGTACACCATGGGAATTGAAAGCACCAAAAATTTTAGGTGTTAAATTAACTGGGAAATTAAATGGTTGGTCATCACCAAAAGATGTTATTACTAATTTAGCAGGTATTTTAACTGTTAGAGGTGGTACTGGATATATTGTTGAATATTTTGGTGATGGTGTTGATACATTATCATGTACAGGTATGGCTACCATTTGTAATATGGGAGCTGAAATTGGTGCAACAACATCATTATTTCCTTATAAACAAGCACATAAAGATTATTTAATTGAAACTAATCGAGAACCAATTGCAAATATAGTTGATCAAGTTTCAAAAACTGGATTTTTAAATGCTGACCAAGGAGCTGAATATGATAAAGTTATTGAAATTAATTTATCTGAATTAGAACCACATATTAATGGACCTTTTACACCTGATTTATCAACTCCAGTTAGTAAATTTGGTTCAACTGCAAAAGAAAATAATTGGCCTGAAAAAGTATCTGCTGGTTTAATTGGTTCATGTACAAATTCAAGTTATCAAGATATGTCAAGATGTATAAGTATAATAGATCAAGCTGAAAAAGTTGGATTAAAACCAAAAATTCCATTTTTTGTAACACCAGGTAGTGAACAAATTAGAGCTACAATTGAAAGAGATGGATTAATTTCAAAATTTGAAAAAAATGGTGCTATTGTATTGGCAAATGCTTGTGGTCCATGTATTGGACAATGGGATAGATCAGATTCACCAGATCCAAAAGAATTTAATTCAATTTTTACAAGTTTTAATAGAAATTTTAAAGCAAGAAATGATGGTAATAGAAATACAATGAATTTTTTAACATCACCAGATATAGTTACTGCTATGATTTATAGTGGAGATATGAATTTTAATCCAGTTACAGATTCAATTAAATTAGAAAATGGTGAAAGTTTTAAATTTAATCCACCAAAAGGTGAAGATTTACCAAAAGGTGGATTTATTAAAGGTAGATCTGAATTTTATCCTGAATCTAACCCACAACCAAAACCTCAAGTATCAGTTAATGTATCACCAAAATCAGATAGATTACAATTATTAGAACCTTTTAAACCTTGGGATGGTAAAGAAATGTCAACAAATGTTTTAATTAAAGTTGAAGGTAAATGTACAACTGATCATATTTCTGCTGCAGGTGCATGGTTAAAATATAAGGGGCATTTAGAAAATATTAGTTATAATACTTTAATTGGTGCTGTTAATAAAGAAACTGGTTTAGTCAATACTGCATATGATTTAAATGGTGATTCATTTACAATTCCAGAATTAATGATTAAATGGAAAAATGAAAATAAACCTTGGATTGTAGTTGCTGAACATAATTATGGTGAAGGTTCAGCAAGAGAACATGCTGCTTTAAGTCCAAGATTCCTTGGTGGTACAATAATATTGGTTAAATCATTTGCAAGAATTCATGAAACTAATTTGAAAAAGCAAGGTATGTTACCGTTAACATTTGCAAATGAAAATGATTATGATTTAATATCAAATGGTGATAAAATTGAAACTTTAGATCTTGAAGATCTTGTTGCAAAAGAAGGTAATAATGGTGGTTATTTGAAATTAAAAGTTACACCAAAGAATAATCAACAACCATTTGAAATTTTGGCAAAACATACAATGTCAAAAGATCAAATTGAATTTTTTAAAGCTGGTTCTGCAATTAATTATATAGGTAATTTGAAAAAGCAACAATTGTAAATAATATATGCATCGATTAATTTATTATTAAAATTAACATTTAAATCTTTATTAGATTAGATTCGAGTAGTTTCTGTAGTAAATATAAGTCCATTGATAGATCAAATTGGCAAAACTGTGATTTATACATTCAATTTTAATTTAAACTTACTACAGATCTCTTTTTTGATAGTATAACTACTTAAATATCATAAAATATTGCCTAAAACATTGGGTTCAAGAATATTCAAATAATTTACTTAGGATTGGGCAGCAATTTGCAAAAATTTTTGACATAGCTTCGCCGTACATTGAATTTCACAAGTTCCTTACACAAAATTAACCAAGCATTCAAACTTTAATAATAAGATGATTAAAATTTACAAGGAGGAGCTACAAATAAAACAATCAGTAAAAGAACTACACCTTGTCTTGATTTATTGATTGCTTCAACAAAAAGTGCGGAATTGACATATAAACACAAAATAATTACCCGAAAATTGAATCTAAATTAGTATAACCCAATCATAGTACTATTATCAACTGCCAAATAGTATTTTGTAATTGAATTGAATCATGTTTGCCACGTAATTGTGGCTTTTGATTCGTTTGTAATTTGATTTTTCAAAATTGAAATAATCAACGATTGAACCCATCAAAATGATTTAAAAATGATTGAGATAATTATGAATAAGGACAACATGTAAGAGTTATAAGAGTGACTCATCTTATTAAGTTTGAATGCTTTAAGTTGAAATTGTGAAGAAGAACTTGTGGTACACAGAAATAAAAAAATCATAACAGAAAATTTAAACTTTTTGCACCCAATCTTCATACTGTAGAAATCAATGTTAGAAACAATTACATGTAGAATTAAACATCAGTTTAACTTTCTAAATTATATAGAGAAAAAGTAATTTCTTCAGATTATAAAACAATTGTAATAATATATATTTTAAGCATCGATTAAATCACCATTTTTATCAGGATCTTCTTCATCTTCATCATCATCATCATCATTGTCTCTTTCTCTACCATAAAATTCATCTAAAATTTTTGGACTAATTCTATTCAACATTTCTTTTGGATAAATTCTTAATAAACTCCATGCAACATCTAAAGATTCAAAAATTGATCTATTTTCATAAGCACCTTGACTAATAAAATTTTTCTCAAATTTTTCTAAAAATTCCAATGATAATTTATCTTCAGTTGATAAAGCTTCTTCACCAACAACTGCCTTCATTGCTGCTGCATCTTTACCTATAGCATATTTTGCATACAATTGATTTGATACATCACCATGATCTTTTCTTGTCATACCTTCACCAATTGCACTTTTCATCAATCTTGATAAACTTGGTAAAACATTGATTGGTGGATAAATACCTCTATTTGACAATTGTCTATCGACAAAAATTTGTCCTTCAGTAATATAACCAGTTAAATCAGGAATTGGATGAGTTATATCATCATTAGGCATGGTTAAAATAGGTACTTGAGTAATTGAACCATTTCTACCTTCAACTCTACCTGCTCTTTCATAAATGGTTGATAAATCAGTATACATATAACCTGGATAACCTCTTCTACCAGGAACTTCTTCTCTTGCTGCTGAAACTTCTCTTAAAGCATCTGCATATGAAGACATATCAGTTAAAATGGTTAAAACATGTCTTTCAGTTTGATAAGCTAAATATTCAGCTGTTGTTAAAGCCAATCTTGGTGTAATGATTCTTTCAATTGTTGGATCATTAGCTAAATTTAAAAATAATGTTGTTCTTTCTAAACTTCCATTTTCTTCAAAATCTTGTTTAAAAAATCTACTTGTTTCTAAATTAACCCCCATTGCTGCAAATACAATTGAGAAATTTTCTTCATGACCATCATGAACATCTTTTGTTGGTCTAACTAAACCAGCTTGTCTACAAATTTGTGCTGCAATTTCATTATGTGGTAAACCAGAAGCTGAAAAAATTGGAATCTTTTGACCTCTTGCAATTGAATTCATAGTATCTATAGCTGAAATACCAGTACTAATCATTTCTTCAGGATAAATTCTTGCATATGGATTAATTGGTGAACCATTAATATCTAAATATTCTTCTGCAAATATTTTAGGTCCTTTATCAATTGGTCTACCTGAACCATCAAAAATTCTACCCAACATATCTTCACTAACTGGAATTTTTAAATTTTCACCAGTAAATTCAACTCTTGTCTTTTTAACATCAATACCTGAAGTACCTTCAAAAACTTGAACAATTGCTTTTGAACCTCTAACTTCTAAAACTTGTCCTTGTCTTATAGATCCATCTGGTAAAGTCAAATTGACAATTTCATTAAACCTTGGGAATTTAACATTATCTAATATGACTAATGGTCCATTAACACCTCCAACTGTATTATAATTGATTCTTGGTTTGATTTTGAAACTATCAGTGACAGCTTTCTTATTCAATTCAAACAATTCTTTATCTGAGAGTGACATGGTTAGAAATGAATGTGAATTAGAATTGAAATTGTATTTTGTGTTATAAAACTCTCTTTATCAATTAAAAGATTTAGAATTTCGTTGATGTTGAAGACAAGCAAATTAGAAAATCTTGCACCGATTGCACGACTAATTAATATGATGCTACCGAGTTAGATAATAACTACTAATGAATGTTTATACTGATGATTAATTATTTACAGTACAAGAACTGAGAGTCTGAAGTTGTTTGAGCTTAATTTGTAATTGAATGTTTGATTTGAAGGGGTTTAAAGTTGGAGAATTGTGACTTTTCTCACTGATTGTACTATAGATAGAAGATTTACACGATAAATGACTGGTATATCAATCTCAAACCATCCTAAGGCTAAACTATTAATAAGTTACAGCATAGTTCTGACCAGAGAATATATCTTACAATCTTTGAAAGCATAATCACTATAATTTCAGTCATGATTGGCTGCACTATGTATTCATAATTGCATTTCATAAGAGATACAGCTTGATAAAGTAAATTACAGTACAATAGTAAGTTAACGTTTGAGTATATTTGATTTTTGATGAGTTGCATTTCCAAAAACCTTACTTTTGAAAATTTGCATCCAATTTGCGGTAGCGCAACTTTTGTTGATAGTATGAACAACTAATTTAATACCAGATTTCGGATAAAGTCTTGAATTTGATCTATGTTGATTAAATGAAAATCATAAGTGTTATACAGAAAACAAATTTCATTAAAGAGTTGTATAATATATCTATAAAATTAACATTTCACTTATAATATCCCATGTATTATCATAATCATCATCATTTATTTCGTCATCATCATTTACAAAATCATGCATCTTGTGTTCATTAAATAATAAATTTTTTAAATTTAAATCTTGTAATTGTACTGGTTTATTCTTTAAGTTGTTCATAATTGAAGTATAAACTGCATTTATCAAATTTAAAAACATTTCATTTTTAAATTTCTTTGTTGATTTCTTAATCAGTGATTGAATTGGTGACTTGAAATAACTCTTGAATTTTATAACTTCCATTAAAATTTTTTCAAAACTACACCAATCTAGAATCTCAAATTCAATTTCATTAGTAGGATTATGTTGGAATAAAACTTGGAAATTTATAATAATTTTAACTATAACAACTAAAATTTTCAAAAAATCTTTGATTGATAATTTTTTAAATGGTTTATTTATAATTTTATGAGGTATGATTATCTTTTTTGTATTTTGAGATAAGATGGAATTTGATCGTTTAATCACCGGTATATTATTTAAAGCTTCTGGTGTTATGGTGTTGCTTTGTATTCTTCTTTGATAATTTAAAGTCTTTGAAGATAAGGGTAATTTGTAAGAATTTCCAAGTTTTAAGATTTTCTCATTTGGATTAATAATTTCTTTAACTAATTCTTGTGGCTTCTCAGGTTCCTTTGGTTCATCTTGTATACCAGTAATCATCATTTCTTTCCGTTGAATCAAATTATAAAATTCTTTATTTGGTAGATATTTACAAAGCTCATTTAAATAAGGTAATTGGAAATTTAAAATCTTATTTAATTGAAGTTGTAAAATAATCAATCGTTCAAGAAATTGATTAATAATGATTAAATTATAACTCAAAAACTCATTCAACTTAAGTATCGGTTGATAATTGAATAGTAATCGTTTATTCTTCTTTATCATTAGTTTATCACTATTAAATGTATAATTTTGAAAATAATATTCTTGTAAGATTTGAAATTTTTCAACTTGAGTTCTTGTAAATTGTTTGATAAATTGATTTGATTTTAACTGTTGAAAATCTTTAATTTTATCATCAATCTTTTTAAATTCTGATTCATAACGTAGTATAATTTCATCATGCTTATCTTGTAGTAATGTTTTAAGATTATTATTTCTAAATTGTTTTTCAATTAAACTTTGCTTTGATTTTGAATTCTTCTCTTTCAATTGACTGATTAAATGATTGATACTTTCAACTTTATATTTTTCATCTAAAATTTGTAATTTATGTAATTGAATTGATAAATGTAAAATATTTATAATTGAAGGTGTTTCAATCCCAAAATTCATTAATTTTTGATATTCAACTTGTAATTGATTAAAATTTTGACATTTTGTTAATTCAAATATATTATTTATTTGATCTTTATATTCATTGACTGTCTGTTGTTGTAATTTTGAATTTGTTTGATAATTATTTAATAGTATTTTTAAGTCATTTGACATTATCTAAATTGATGATTTTCTCGCGATAATCAAGAAATGTATTACAACAGTAGCGTCGCTACCACGTTTATTTACAAGAATTATATAAATTTTTATGCTTTATTCAATCTATCAACAATTTGATTTGAATCTAACAAGTCTAGTAGTTGTGGTATAGTTAGACCAGATTGATTACCTGCTAAAGCATATCTTAAACTCATAAAAATGTCCTTTTTTTTGAAATTTTCATTGATTAATACTTGATCAACACCATTATCAATTGCATATTTCAATATCTTTTCTGTATCTTTACTTGGAATCTTCAAATTTGTATAATCTATATCATTGATCAAGTAATTTAAATGTGTTGATACTTCATTCATGTTATTCAAATTTCCTTCAAGTGATTTCAACAATTTTATCAAATATTCTTTATCCTTCTTCTCTCCAACAATTTGTTTAAAAATTGGATAATATTCATTTACAATGTCATCAAAATTTGTATTAAATCTATCTTGTAAATGTAATTTATTAAAATAATATAATTTCAAATTATTAACTTTTGCATTACCTTTTGTTAAATTTTGTAAACTAAACAATTTGATTAATTGATCCATCTTCATAAATTCATTAAATTTTTCACCCAATTCTCTTGTTGGTGCCCAACCAAATAATACAACAAAGTTAATTAAAGCTTGTGGTAATATACCTTGATCTTTCAATGATAATATATTTGAATCACCACTACGTTTAGATAATTTCTTATCTTTTAATGATGTTAATAATGGTATATGAATAAATTTAGGTGGTTTCCAACCAAATGCAGAATATAATGCAATATGTTTTGGTGTTGATGGTAACCATTCTTCACCTCTAACAACATGAGAAACTTTCATTAAATGATCATCAATTATATTTGCAAAATGATAAGTTGGCATACCATCATTTTTTATAATGACAGAATCATCAAATCGACGATCTTTGAAATTATATTGTGGTTGTAAATTTAAATCACCATGAAGTTCATCATAAAATTTCGAATAAGTTTCAGGAGATTTAAATCTAATTACATAATTTTCATCATCTTCGTTTATAGTATTGATACATTTTCTATCATAAGTTACATTAGTTGGAGGTTTTAATTTCTTTGCTGATACTTTCAATTGTTCCAATCTTTCAATTGAACAATAACATTTATAAGCTAATCCTTTAGATAGTAAAATATTTGCATATTTCTTATAAATCTCTTTACGTTCACTTTGTTTATAAGGTCCATATTCACCACCTATTCCATATGGCCCTTCATCAATTTTAAACCCACACCAATTAAGTGAATCTATTATATTTTCTTCAGCTCCTTTTATATATCTTTTTTGATCTGTATCTTCAATTCTTAAAATGAATTTACCATTCAATGATTTTGCCAATAAATAATTGTATAATGCAGTACGTAATGAGCCTAAATGTAAAAAACCAGTTGGTGATGGTGCAAACCTTGTCCTCACTTCTGTTTCCACTAGTCTTAGACTAGTAGAACTAAATAATTTTCTAATGATCATATACTATATTTCATTTATAAATAAATCAATATTTTTTTTCATTGTTGATGGTGAAGTGCTACCAAAATTTGAAATGGCTGCAACTTCATGGAATATATGAAGAAATGGGTCAATGACATGATAATAAGATATATCATAGATTATATAAATTGTAATTTGATAGTCAATTGATTGTTTAAGTCTCTGAATCATGTAATTGATTTGATTTTGATCTTCTTCTTGTTCAATTCAATCAATATCAATGAATATGATGAGCTTTGTTGATGAACAAACTAACAACTAATACATTTAGTCTTAACCACTACATTGTTAAACTTTTAAATCAATCAATGTTATCAAGTTATTAATAAACTAACATTGGATGGACATTTGGTAGCAATCGATTTTTTAAGGATTTTTGATTTTGGCGGTGGTGCACATACAAAATTATATTGTGTTATCTTTCAATTGCCTCCCCCATCTTAAACAATGTGTAAGAAAGACAACAATACCAATAATCAAAGCAACAACGATGATGTAATAGACATAGATAAGTACATTGACAACTTATCAACATGTATATCAACCATTGGTTCTATAACAAATTCATTATTTGACATTTCATTGAAAACAAGTAAAGATATTACAAACTCATGGATTAAATCAAATAATGATTCAGATTCTAATCAAAATGAGAAATATCAATATCCATCATTTTATCAATCTAGAACTGAATCTACTAAATCATCATCAATTGATTCAGATTCTAATCAGAATGAAAAATATCAGTTTCCATCATTTTATCAATCAAGAACTGAATCTACTAAAAAAGATGATGATTTTAATTTTTTAAATCATTTTCAACAATTTACAAAGAAATTATCAAGTATTGAAGATTCTTTGAGTAAATATAACAATGAATTATCAATTAAACAAGACAATGACAAGGTTATTTCCAATGGTAGTAAAAACCTGGATGATTTATCAATTGTATCATCATCAATTCAATCAAATGTATTTACTGATTTACAAGAAAAACAAGTGAAATATTTCGAAAATAGAAAAGAATGTTTTGATAATGGAGAATGTACAATTACAAAGATTATCAAATCAAAACCAATTGGATCTAAACAATGGGCAAATGTTGAACAACATACAGAAACAACACAAGGTAATGATAATGGTAGTATTGGTGATGGTAATAATGGTAATGGTTGGTTCTGGAAATAAACTATTGAAATTAAATGGATAAATATTTTAATTCATTTTGTCTTCTAAGTCTCTAATGATAAACAGCTTGATCTGTTGTAATCGTGTTATAATAATGAAATGTTTTTAAATATTCATCTACATTTTAGATTAACATTATGGACTGAATTTAATCAAACCATGCATAAAGTTTTTAACTTGTATTATTTGAAGATTTCTCGAGATTTTAATTACAGTATATTATAGGGAATTGAAGGTTTGACTAATTATTAATAGATTTTCAAATACCACATATAAATACATATTCAATCTCTGAATCTTAATTTATAAAATTGAATTTAATTGTTTACAAACTAAAACACGATGGCATAGATTGACTGTTTAATGAAAATAAATAGAGTTTAAGATTTGTGAAGATGATGAATAACTAGGAAACCACTTGTTATCTCAGTTAGGTTTGAAGATTGGGTGCAAAAATTCAATTTTTTTTTTGCAAAATTTTTGTGTTTCTGTGTATCACAAGTTCTTCTTCACAAATCCATCACCCAAGCTTCAATTCATTAATTAGCCATAGCAGTATATTAGTAAATCATTAAATAGTGTTTTATTGAGCATTAATGTTAGTCCAGTGATCAATTCAACCACAATTGAGCAATTTTCATATCAATTTAACAAGATCTGTGTTTTTCAGATAATCATAACCTAATACTGAATGAATGTCATGTCTGAGTTTTATTATAAGCTTACCAGCTATCTACTATTGATATTAAGTACAACTAATTGAGTTTTAATGTCGAAACAATGATAGTTTTATAATTTTAACAAAACCATCACCTAATTTGTTTCAAACCTTGATAATATACATAAAAGATTGGTTTATAGTATTTTTATGTAATTATGACCTGTGTATACTGCTTGAAGCTATTTAATCATTGAAGCTTGGATAGATTGGATTTGTGTAGAATTTGTGAAATTCTGATATACGGCGAAGCTATGTCAAAATTTTTCTTAGATCTGAAGCCAAACCTTTAGTAAATTATTTGAACATTCTCAAAACCAACAGTTTAGGGTATATAAGACATTGTTGAATCAATTCAATACATATTTACCAAACAAAAAGACGTTCAAAATTAGTTTTTAATGGAAATTCAAATAAATTAAGCAAAAAGCCAATTTTTCTCAACATATCAATTATGGAACACGGAGCTGGCTTATTAGAGTCGAGAGATCATTAGCTGGTTTCAAAAGAGTTTAATTGAACAAAAGAGTAGTCTTGATTTTTTGATAATGAATTAACTATATCTTAGTAAAAAAGTGGGAATATAACAAAAGCGCATACAAGATTATTTCAATTGAAACTGATTTTAGTAGAGTTGTTTATACTAAGAGCTATATATCACTTTAAATAATCATCGTCAATTCTATCATCTTCCAATCGTTTAGCCCAAATGGTGAATGAAATTTTGGTCTGCAGTGGTCGACCTAAAAATTTAATTTTTCTTCGTGTCACCTTGCACGAAAAGGAGTAAAAAATAGGGCCAGTCAGAACCGGTCTAACTTTTCAATTGTTACGTTACAAATTATAATTTCAATTAAAAAAATAAACTCGTTTTCTAATCAATCAATCAATCTATCAACCACCATCACCATTTCATCCATCATTTCAGTTTTCAATCAATCAACAAATGAATCCACTTAATAAGATTATATTTCTTTCAGCGTTTCTTGCATCAGGTTTTTTATTGATTCTATTATCATGTGCATTGTTTAATAATTATAAACCTTTATGGGTTATACTAATCTTTTTAATTGCACCATTACCAAACTTAATAGCTAATCTGATTGAAAGTTCAAGAGATTATAACTTTTTAACATTTAATGATTATAATCAAAATTCCAATCAATTGAATCAAAGTCCATTACAAGAATTTTGTAAACATTTAACTGGATTTTTAATCTTGAGTGGTATTGCATTACCATTAACATTTTATCATTCAAGATTGATACAATTTGGATCCATGATTATGAGTATATTGGGTGGATTGATTGTATATGGAGATATCATTATATTTATATGGTTTTTCAGTAATGAAGAAGAAGAAAATGATGATTTCAATTTTTAAATGGATATATATATATATATTATTCTAATTAAGTACAATTAATAAAAGTATTAGTATAATTGTTAATGTGATGATTGTTATTAGACTACCATTTTCTCTTGCAGTTTTTTGAAATTTAGTTAATCTTGAATTTGCAATTGATAATCTTGATTGTGAAGAATCAACACCTTGTTCTAAATCATTTAAGATGATTAAATGATCATCTATCTCATGGTTTATATCTTGTGACATTAAATGTTGTCGAGAAACCAGTTGATGTAACATTGATAAATCATCATCTTGTCTCATTAATGTTTGTTGATGTTGTGCAAATAATTGATGATTATTAGATATATCATCTTCTATATCATTATCCTCCGGTTCATCTTTGTATGGTTTAAATGATGTAGTACCCATTAATTCATTTGCCGGAATCTCCAAATCATTAGGATCATCTTTAAATCGAACCAGTTTTGAAGTATCTAAATTGGGGGTTGGTTCTTGATAATGAAATTCATACTCTGAAACATCTATTGATGTATCTTGAACCAACTCTTGATATAATTCATTATACTGATTTACATAATCTTTGAATAAATCTATTTGGATCTTATTATCAATTTGATTCATACATATGTTAAAATATTTGATTAGATTTGATAAGTTTGTAATGATATCGAATGTATCATTTTTTGAAGGTTGTAGATCTAATTGTATCAATTTCACTCTTTCATTTATTAATTCTTTCAATTCATCTAAGTTGAATTTGATCTTGGAACATACTAATTTGATTTCTTTATCATTACTACTATTTTTAGTCATGATAACAAACACACACTTTTTTTTTTTTTTCGTTCTCTTGTTTTCAAGATCAACAAAATTGCAACCAACCCTTTATCCATTGGGTTACCATGTTTTCCAAGATAAAGAACTTTTCCGAAGATGTGGCCAAGAGTATCAATGAATTGACAGTTGCTGAACAAGAACAACCTGCTAGTTCAAGGTTGGATCAACTACAGAAATATTCAAAAGTGTTGAATACTGAAACTCCTGATCCCTCACAATTAACACAACCTGAAGATTCAGAGCCTCCAACAAAGTCAAACTCACCTGTATCTGATACTGAGGAAGGATTACCACAGAATGTGAAGTCAAAGTTGAAGAAGTTTGCCAAATATGAAGAGAAATATCCAATTTTATTACAATCTTATAAAGTTGAAAAACGTAAAAATGAATTAATTTATCAATTTGAAAAAATTCTACAAGAAATCACTCCAATCTCATCCATATCAGATTTTAAAATCTTGGTTGATTATATAAATAATTTAAATGAAAAGAATAAATTGTTAAATAATGAAATTAGAAAGTTAAATAAAGATAATTCAAGTTTAAAATTTAAAGCTGATAAAGTAGAAGATTTACAAAATGAAATAAAAGAATTGAATAATAAAAAAGATGCTGAAATTGATAAAATAAAACTGGAATTGGGAGATAATACCACACAAGATATGGAAAAATTGAAAAATGAAATTGAAGACTTGAAAAATAAACAAGAAAAAGATAAATTGGAAATACTAAATTTGAATGAAACTATAAACAAGCTAAATTCTACAAATTTTGAAGAACAGCTCAAAGAGAAAGATCAAGAGATTGAAAAATTAAAAGAGTCTCAAATTAATGAACCAAAACCAGGTAAAGGTAAAAACAAACAAATCACTCAATTGAAAAATGAAATAAATCAATTGAATCAGAAATTAAAATCTCAACCAGATCATTCAAAAACAATTTCTGATTTGAAAAATAAATTACAAGATAAAAATGATGAGATTGAAGATTTAAGAGAACTGGTGAAAGAAATTGGTAATGATTTAGTAACTGCAAAAGACAAATTAAAAAATTTCAATAATAAAAATGGTCTGTCAGAGATTAAACCACTGGAGAAGAAAATTGAATCATTAACAACTGAATTATCAACATACAAAGAATCACTTGAAAAATCTCAAGAATCAAATAAGAAAATCACTCAATCTAAAATTAAAATTGAAAAAGAATTGGAATCAATTCAAACACAATTTGACAATGTAAAAGATGAAAATTCAAAATTAGAAAAACGTATAACTGAGTTATCAAAATTTAAAAATAATGATTCATCATTAAAATTAGAAATTTCATCATTAAATAGTTCAATCCAATATAAAGATCAAATAATTACAGATTTGAGAAATAAAATTCAAGAATTAACAAATGAAATTAATCAATTAAATGAGAAATTAACTAAATTATCAACAAAAAATGATGAATTACAAGCATCCTCAATGAATTTAATGAAGGATAAAAATGATTTATTAACAAAACAACAATTATCAATTGAAAGTAATAAAACTTTAAATACTCAACTTAGTCAAATACAACAAGAAAAGCAAAAAATTAAAAATGAATTTACAAATTTAAAAGATCAATTTGATGGATTATCAATTGATAAAAATGATTCTAAAAAGGAATTGATTCTAGTTAAAAAGCAATATGAAGAATTAATTTTTAAAACAAAAGATTATGATTTAAAGATTGAAAGTTTACAAGATGATTTAAATGAATCAAGGAATTTATTAAGTGATAAAAATAGAGAAACATCAAATATTAAAAGATTATTAATTGATTCACAAGAATTGATTAAATCAAAAGATCAAGATTTAAAACATGAATTACAAAAAATTAATGATGAAAAACTTGAATTAGAAAGGTCAACAAATTTTAATATTAAAAAGAAGCAACGAGAAATTGATGAATTAAAATCAAAGATTAATCATCAAAAGGAACAATTAGAGAAATATGAAACTAATCTTAAGATTGAAAAATCAAAATCAAGACAAAATTCATTACAAGATTTACATGTAGATGATAATTCGAAATTAATTAATGAATTACAATCAACTGTTGATACTTTAAGAAATGCATTAACTGAATCAACAAATAAAATTAATCAAATTGAAACTGTCAATACCAATCTTAAAAAGTTAAATGAAGAAAACATTTTAAAATATGAAAGAGTATCAAAGAATTATAAAGTCTTAACTCAACAATATAAAAGCATGCAACAAGAATCAGATAAATCAGAACCAACCAAACAACAACTGGAGGAATCTGAAACCACACCAAAAGAGACCAATGTAGCATATCTCAAGAATGTTTTGTTAGGTTTCATTGAACATAAAGAACAACGTGAATTGCTATTACCTGTAATTAGAACATTATTTCAATTATCAAAAGATGATGAAACAAAATTCATATCATCATTGAAATGATGGAACAAAAAAAAAAAAAATATTATCAATATACAAAGACAATGCAAAATTCATTTGATCAGAAAAAACAGAGTATATTAAAAGATATCAATTCTAATGATCTAGACCTCTCACCAAAAGGTACCATTGATGAATTATGTATACCAATAATTAATTTAATCAACTCACATCCAGATTTAATCACTACATCTTCATGTTCAGGTAGAGTATCTGTTTTTTTAGAAGGTTATAAAGATAAATCAAATATTGTTACAAAAGGTAATCAAGGACATTGGTTATTTGTAACTCATGAATCATCAAAGTTAAAAGGTTGGTTTAATGATATAAATTTCAAATTTACTAATAATTTCCCCAATTTACAATCAAGATCAATATTGTATAAATTTGAAGCATTAATTTTACATGTTAAATGTAGAGATCTACAAACTGCAAATAAATTGTATCAAATTGCAATGAATAATGGATTTAGAGAAAGTGGTATTGGATCAAATTTTAATGTTGCAATTAGAATTTCAATAAAACTAGATATACCAATTGGTTATAAACTTGAAGATGATGAAAACTTGTATTGTTTTGTTACTAAACAATATCTAGATTATATAGATGAATTATCATTGGAAAGGTTTAATGAAAATATGAATAAATTGAATCAATTGTATAAATCAATTGAAAATGAATTGATTAATGGAATTGGAAAGAAAAATGACACCAAATGGGAATCGAAAGAAGATCGAAGACAACGTATGATTAATGAAGGTTTACAACGACAACAACAACTTAGAAATGGTATATAGATGATGATATGTAGTCATGAGTAATAATAATAGAAGAAAAAAAAAATTTTCAATTTTCAACTCTTTATTTTATCAATTAATCATGTCAGCTGAAGAAGTTGAAAAATTATCAATTAAAGAAGATCAACCACAAGAAGAAGTTGTTCTTGGTGAAGATGGACAACCATTATCTAAAAAAGCTTTAAAGAAATTACAAAAGGAAAAGGAAAAACTTGCTAAAAAGCAAGAAAGAGAAGCTCAATTATTAAAAGAAAAACAAGCAAGAGAAGCTGAAGCAGCCAATGATCCAGCTAAAGAGAATTATGGTAAATTACCACTTATAAACTCAAGTTTCAAAACAGATACCAAAAGAATCCCAATTAATGAATTATCATCAAAAAATGATGGTGAAAAAGTTGTATTTAGAGCTAGAATTCATAAAACAAGACAACAAGGTGCAACCATGGTATTTTTAACTTTAAGACAACAAAGTGATTTGATTCAAGCATTATTAAAATCTAATAAAGAAACTGATTCATCAGCTATAAGTAAACAAATGGTTAAATGGACAGGTTCAATTAATTTAGAAAGTATTGTATTAGTTGAAGGGATAGTTTCAAAAGTTGAAGAACCAGTTAAAAGTGCAACTATTCAAGATGTTGAAATTAAAATTGAAAAAATTTTTACTATACAAGAAACACCAGAACAATTACCATTATTAATTGAAGATGCAAGTAGAAGTGAACTTGAAGCTGAAGAATTAGGATTACCAGTAGTTAATTTAGATACCAGATTAGATGCAAGAGTAATTGATTTAAGAACACCAACAAATCAAGCAATTTTTAAGATTCAATCAGGTGTTTGTCAATTATTTAGAGAATTTTTAACTAAAAAAAATTTTACTGAAATTCATACACCAAAAATCATTGGTGCAGCATCTGAAGGTGGATCTAATGTATTTGAAATTAATTATTTTAAAGGTTCAGCATTTTTAGCTCAATCACCACAACTTTATAAACAACAATTAATTGCAGGAGATTTTGAAAAAGTATTTGAAATTGCACCTGTTTTTAGAGCTGAAAATTCAAATACTCATCGTCATATGACTGAATTCACAGGATTAGATTTGGAAATGGCATTTGAAGAACATTATGATGAAGTTTTACAAGTTTTAGAAGAATTATTTGTATTTATATTTAGTGAATTGAAAAAAAGATTTGGTAAAGAAATTTCAACAGTACGTAAACAATTTCCAGTTGAAGAATTTAAAATTCCAAAAGATGGTAAAATGGTTAAATTACATTTTAAACAAGGTATTGAAATGTTGAGAGAAGCTGGTAAAGAAGTTGATGATTTTGAAGATTTAAGTACTGAAAATGAAAAATTATTGGGTAAATTAGTACGTGAAAAATATGATACTGATTTTTATATTTTAGATAAATTCCCATTAGCTGTTAGACCATTCTATACCATGCCAGATTCAGAAGATCCAAGATATTCAAATTCATATGATTTCTTTATGAGAGGTGAAGAAATTTTATCTGGAGCTCAACGTATTCATGATCCAATTTTATTGAAACAAAGAATGCAAGCTCATGAAGTTGATCCAAACGTACCTGGATTAAACAATTATGTTGATGCTTTTACATATGGATGTCCACCACATGCTGGTGGTGGTATTGGTTTAGAAAGAGTTGTAATGTTCTTTTTAGATTTAAAAAACATTCGTCGTGCTTCATTATTCCCAAGAGATCCAAAAAGATTAACACCATAAAAAAAATAAATTATGTAGAAAAAAATATATATATCTATCTATAAAAAATGGAAGCAAGATTGATACCAAATCCAAATGATCAACATGCTACTATCTTACTAATGGGGTTACGAAGAGGTGGTAAATCATCAATTTGTAAAGTTGTCTTTCATAATATGCAACCTTTAGATACATTATATCTAGAATCAACATCAAAACCAACAACTGAACAATTTTCATCATTAATTGATTTATCAGTTATGGAATTACCTGGACAATTGAATTATTTTGAACCAACAACAGATTCAGAAAGATTATTTAGTTCAATTGGTGCACTTGTATATGTAATTGATTCACAAGATGAATATTTAAATGCTTTAACGAATTTATCAATGATTATTGAATTTGCAGTAAAAGTAAATCCCAAAATTCAAATTGAAGTATTAATACATAAGATTGATGGGTTAAGTGAAGATTATCGAATGGATGCACAACGAGATATAATGCAACGATGTGGTGATGAATTATTAGATTTAGGTTTAGAAGGTGTTCAAGTATCATTTTATTTAACATCAATTTTTGATCATTCAATATATGAAGCATTTTCAAGAATTGTTCAAAAATTAATTATTGAATTACCAAGTTTGGAGAATATGTTGGATAATTTAGTAAGTCATTCATCAATTGATAAAGTATTTTTATTTGATATAAATTCAAAAATTTATGTTGCAACTGATTCTGGTCCTGTTGATATACAAACTTATGAAGTATGTGCTGAATTTATAGATATATCAATTGATTTAGATGATTTATACATTGAAGAGAATAATAATAACAACCAAAAATTGAAGGAATTAAAATCAATAAGTCATTTATCAAATGGTTCAGTATTATATTTAAAACAAATGATTAGAGGTTTAGCTTTAGTTGCATTAATACGAAATGAAAATGCTTCAACAACAACAAATAATCCAAATGAAACATTTGATGAAATTTTACAAAAGAGATTAGATAATGATGAAATTGAAAAATCTTTAACAATTATTGATTATAATGTTGATTTATTTAAAAAATCTTTAATGAAAATATGGAAAAATTCAAAATTTATTAAAAATGATATATAGAATATACATTTGGAACTATATAAATCTCTATCAACTTTTAATTGAATTAAATCATCAGACTTTGAATTCACTTAAAGGTAAAATAAAATTTTATAATTGTAAATCAAAAATTAAAAGACCCACACTTTCTAACTCATATCATGGAGTTCAACAATTTCATCTCTCCTCTACCCACAAAAGTGAATAAATTCAAGAATCCATTATTAAAAACCACAAGTACAAGTTATTAACGAAAGTTGGCATTATTAATATACATGGCGCCCATGACGGTGGTGCCAACCTCCCCAAAAAGGAAGGGGCCCGTGCAATGTCTCTAGACTGATTAATAATGATTACAAGACTTCATGATCTCCTGTAATATCTCAAGGTAAGTATGAAGAAGAAAAAAAAAAGTTGGTGGCATCAACATTCTATTTATACTCGCGATTTTGATGTTTGGATCTTTTCTAGTCACATGACCATTTTCATAAATTTCAAAACATTTTCAGTTTGTAACCAACATGAGTGTTTCTGATAGTTTAAAGATATGTACTGTGTGTGCATCAAACAACAACAGGTCAATGGAGGCTCATAAACAACTACAAGATTATGGATATGACGTTCATTCATTTGGTACAGGTTCAGCAGTTAGATTACCAGGACCATCAATTGATAAACCAAATGTTTATAATTTTGGTACACCATATCAAGAAATTTATGATGATTTAAATAATCAACCATATAGAAAGATGTATGAAGCTAATGGATTATTATCAATGTTGGATAGAAATCGAAATGTTAAAAAGGCACCAGAGAAATGGGAAACAAATGCTTATGCTGGTAAATTTGATATTGTTATAACATGTGAAGAAAGATGTTTTGATTCTGTAATTGATGATTTAATGTTTCGAATGTATTCAAATAATATTTATGAATCTGAAGATAATAAACAAATTGTTCATGTTATAAATGTTGAAATTAAAGATGATAATGAAAATGCTATAATTGGTGGTAAAGGAATATTAAAATTGATTAATATGATTCATGATTTTAAAAGAAGACAATTTGATGAAAAAGATAATTTAGAGATTGAAGATAAATCAGATATTTTATTAGAAGATCAAATGATGAATATTTTAACTGAATGGCAAAAGGATCATACTCATCTACAAACTTTATATAGTACTTCCTTCTACTAATACTTAATGATAATAATAATGATAAACTAAACTCTGTTGATCTACATTTACTCTTTCATGAAATATCTTTGTTTCAATTTTTCTGATGGGTGAAAAATATATTCATGAATAAGAAATCGAAGTTATATAATAGTCGAACTATCAAAACTCAGAATAATGATCCATCTTTCGATAATAAAACAAAGAAGTTGAGTGTTCCAGATTTCATCAATGCAAGAAAATTAGAAATTGGTTCATTTGAATCATCACAATTGAATTCTAAAAAGGCATTATCAAAGAGAAATTTTCAAAAATTACCTAGATCATTAAGAAGAAGAGCTGCTTCTCATAATGTAAAAAGAATACCAAAACGATTAAGAAACAAGGCTTTAAAAGAAATGAACCCTTCAACTACATCAACCAAGAAAATTGCAAAAGGTAGACAAATTTATAAACTTTTAAAACAACAACGAATTTTAAAAATTGCAAGTAAATTAAAACAATTAAAACATGATATCCCATTTGATCAAACTATAAATATAAGGAAACAATTTGATTCCCTAAAACAACATTTAAAAAATGTTGAATTTACTCCATCAAGTATAAATAATATAAATGGATCAAAAGATCAAACTGGTATTAATAAATTATGTACAAAACCAATTGGTAATATAAAATATGGTAAAAGACAAAGAAATTTTGTATGGTTACCAACTCATATATGGCATGCAAAAAGATTTCAAATGTTGAAAAATTATGGTTATCAAATACCATTTAAACCAACTCAAAAATGTTATAAATTAATGAATAGACAAAATAAATTTAAAGCTGTATGTTTTGATACCAGTTATTATTCAACAATGATTTTAAATTTTAAAAATGATGACGAGGTAAGAAATGGGTTACAAAAATTATTAAATTTGAATAATCTACCGGAACTTTTAACTAGTGGTAAGAAATCTTATAATGCATGGATACATATTGATTCAAAACCTGTAGTTAAAGGATTGGTTTATGTTTGTCGTGATAAAGTCTTAATAAGAGTGTTCCCATCGGTGTATACCACTCTTTTCAATCATGTTAAAACATTTGTCAATGTTGATGATTGTAGATATTCATTAGGAAGTATTGAATTATCAGGTCCTTTAGGTTTAAAATGTTTAAGTAAAATTTTCAACTTTAATGAGATTAATGAAGATTTAAAAAAAATTTGGTATAGTTTTGCCAATTCAAAAGATTCAAATTTAATACCCATTGGAACTACATTTTCTTTTAATTTAAAAGATCCAAGAATATTTAAAAAACCAAAATTACATGCAAAACAAAATCAAGATATTTATGATTTAATAATTGAATTACAAAATTCTCAAACTACAAACTTTGAAATTGTGAATAAATTATTCTCAATTGAAGGTAGAACTGAATCATACAAGGATCAATTATCTTTAAAACAATTGGGGAAATTATTTAATACTGATAAAAATCCATTGGAATATTCTACAAGTGAAATACCAACGTTATTATGTAAAACATCATTTTCAAAATGGTGTTTAATATTACCTTGGCATTGGGTGTTACCCATGTGGCATCAATTAAATAAAATACCTAGTTTAAAACCTGGTGGTTTAAAACAAATTCATCAATTCCAATTTGAACAGAATCAACCAACATTTCCAAAAGATTATCCATGGTTGAAAGATGGTTGGATTTTGAATGATTCAACTGGAGATGCAAACTATTTGAAAGATTGTAAACTACCTAAAAGTCAAGTATCACTTGGAAAATCAGAAATGAAATATACTCAAATTTTTAATGCTTATAAATGTGATTGGACAAGTTTAAAAAATTTAATATTACCTGAAAACCAAAGTAATGATTCAATGATTGAAATATTCAATCCCAAGAATGAAGTACATCAAAAATTTTACAACAATCATGAAAATGTTAATAACTTACCTGTGAGGTTGATTTCAGTTAGTATTTCAAACGATGGTTCAATTGAAGATAATGCAAGAATATACACTACTGAATCAGATTCAAATTGTATTGGATTCATCACCACAGCAGGGTTGAATCTAAATATTGGTAAATTCTCAGGTATAGGATATATAATTGCAAAGAAAAATTTACCAAAAGAGTTATTAATTAGAAATTCAGGTAAATCCAAATATTATAAAGTAAAATATCAATATATTAATATATAATCTTTAATTCCCTAGGTCAACAAATTCTTCATTTTTATTCATATTTAAATTTATAAAATCTTCATCAACTTCTTGAACTTCTTCCCAATTTTGATTTATTAGTTCTGGTTTTAATAATTCAGGATGAAAATGAATAATTTTATTTTTAAATTCAATACATGATTTTTTAAAATTATGATAATCATCTTTATTTGAAATTAAAATTCCAATCAACATTGATGGATCCAACATATCAATTTTTAATCTTTTATAATTTTCAGTATGATATGTATTTGAATCAATTGGACTTGTTGAAATTTGTGGGAAATGTGGATCAAGATAAATTAAATTTGTATCTTCAATTTCTTCATACCCAATGAAATAAAAACTTGATGAAGGTTTACCACCAGCTATACCAAGTGCATATTGATTAGATAATAATTGTAATATACTTTCATAATAATATTCATTCACTTGATTTATTCCTAACCTCACTGGGAATAACATAATTAAAGGTTTATTCAACATTTCAATAATTTCATCATCGTATAAATCTCCCAGATCACTAATAAAAACTTGTGGTATTAGTAAATTTGGTATTATAGGAGTATCATCAAGTAATTTCTTAATTGATAATGAAGCAGCATTTGGTCCAAACCATTGACCTGGTTTTATTTTCAATTGTGATTCACCAACAACTTTAATTAAATTATGAATTGAAAATGGAGAATTTGAATCATCTTGAAACAACAGTATTATCTCATTACATCGGTCATGATTCAATTTTAATAATCCATTTGCTAATAAACTTTGTGACGTTCGTATCATACAACCCCAACCTGAATCAGATGTGAAATTTTCTTTATCAAATAAACTTTTAAAATTATTTAAACTTAGTAATGTAGATTTATTGAAAATTATAGATGGAAAGAATTGAATTGGTTGTGGACCATCTTCTGATTTTGGTATCATTTCAAATCCACATCTATAAGTTAACCAAATTAACAGATGAATATAATCATTTGAATCTTGTATATTTGTAAACTTTTCACCCAAGATGATCAAAGTAGTATCATTATCTTGTTGTCCTAATCCCAAGTTGTTGATGAACATTCCAATCCGGTCTATTATTCCATCTTCATTGATTGAGGTCATTTTCTTATCGTAACTTGTTATCTAAACACACTTGTTTTTATTTTTTTTTTTTTGGTAAATCCCGCGATCTATTTCTCGCCCCAAGATGTCACGTTTTGCGGTCGAACAGTCAATCCAAAGTTTTTTTGTTGCCATCATTTAATTAAAACATGCCCAAACGTGGAAATAGAAGAAGAGGTGGTTCAAGAGGCGGTGGTAATGGGAGGATAATCACTAATAATAAGAAGAAGAATATTCGTGGGAATAAGAAACGATCACCAACTGAATCAAATAGTTATAATCAATTATTTAATGATGAAGATAATATTTATTTACCACCTCCAAATTCAATGGCAAATGTTGCAAGAAATATAGGAAGAAGGAAATATGGAAAAATGCTGGATGAAGTAGGATATACTGATCTGCATCATGATGGATTGTTTTCAAGAAAGTTAAGAAATCAACCTGTTGAATTTGTTTTAGCAAAAGAAGTTTATGATCCAAATATAATATTGAAACAACTTACAAAAAAAGATGATGATTTTGATGATATAATTGATGAAGAGTTTAAAAGTATTTCAATATCAGATGAAGAGGATGAAGATGGAGAACAAATATCAGATGAAGAGGATGAACTAGATGGAGAAGAATTTTTTGAGGAAGTAGAATCTGATAATGACGAGGAAGATTATAAACATGGTCGATATGGGTCTGATGATGATGATAATTTACAACAAGGAGAAACATTGTATGAATTTGAAGGTGAATCAGATGAAGAATCCATTGAAAGAGAATTAGATTCAAGACTAGCAAATTTAGAAAATGAAATGAATAAAATATCACAACAAGATGAACTAGAAGAAAGTGAATCAGAAGAAGAATTGGATATTATTATAGATACTCCTAGTCAAAAGAAAGAAACATCTAAACCAAAGGAAAAACTTATCATTGTTGAAGATGAACCAGAATATGGTTATTTAGAAGAAGATTATGAATTTGATGTTTCAAAAATTGAAGTACAAAATGTTAGATTTGGTATTAATAATCAATATTATCTTAAATCAGCTGAATTGATTGGATCATCAGATACTTATTCATGGATTGATGAAGATGATTTAATTGAATTTGCTTTAAATCAAGGAGTCAAAGATCATCGAATGAATAAATTCTTATCTTTTATAACCAAAGGTATGATTGATGAATTAAATCAACAAGAAGAAGAAGAGGAAACGGATGTATACATATCAGATGAAGAAGTTGATGATTACCCATATGAATCAGATGATAATCTTGAAGATTTAATACAATATTCAAAAACTAGTTCACAACAATTAATTGATTATACCGATAGAGATGTATTTTCCAATAATGTACCATTTGGAGAACAACTTCAATATGATGATCTTGATGATGAATTACAAGAATCTCTACATCGACAATTAAAACAATATCAACAAGATCGGAAAAGGAAACAAGTTAATAAACAACAACAAAAGATTGAAGAAGCAATTTTAAAAAATGATATGTTAATTAAATATCCTCATAGTTTACATATTAAAGATATTAAAAAAGAATTTGATTTATTACTTAAAGATGAACATAGACAATCAATGAGTTTCCCAACATTAGATACTCATGGTCATAAAACAATTAAAAAATTAGCTGATTGTTATCATATGTCAGTTCATAAATGTGGTTCATTAGGTATACGAAAATATTTAAAAATTGTTAAAACAAAATCAACTTTTAAATATTATCCAAATTTACAAGGTATAGATCGAATTTTAAAAGGTAGACCTATTTTCCATCGTATTGATAAAAAACCAGATGTCAAAAATGGTAAAACAAAAGATACAAGATCAATTACAAATAAAGCTAAATTTAAAGAAGGTGATGTTGTTGGAGCAGAAGCACCAGAATTGGATTCAAATAATTTGGGTAGACAAATGTTGGAGAAATTAGGTTGGTCAAAAGGTCAAGGGTTAGGTATTGAAAATAAAGGTATTAATGAACCTATATTAGCAAAAGTTAAAATTACAAAATTAGGAATTAAATAAGTTATTTTATTTTATTTCTTTTTAGATTTAGATTTTAATGATGCATGACCTTTTAATTTAACATGATTAAATAATTGATTTCTTGATTCAAATTTTTCATTACAAATTGAACATTTTTCTTTAAATGTTGGTATGGGTGTTGATTCTTTTGATTTTTTCTTTTTATTCTTTTTCTTTTTGGAATTATCATTTGACCAAGAATCTTCTGTTAATTTGGTTTCTCCCATTAATTGAGCCAATTCTTCTTCTAGTTTGTTTTTCTCAATTTCATCTTCATCTATGTCATCATCAACTTCAAAATCTATTTGATTCGGTAGATTTATATCTTCATTTTCTATTTCTATTTCTTTTTCCTCTTCCTCTACCTCTTCCTCGGTGAAATCACTTGAAGCAGTTTCGAAATCACTCAAATGATCTTCACTTTCATGATCTATACCTAATTCTATACCTTCTTTTTTCATTTCCCACTTCAATTGTCGTACTTGCTTTTTATGCTTTTTCGAATCTTCATGGATTTTAAATTGTTGCTCATTTTTAAAAATTTTATTACATACAACACATTCAAATTCATGTATTTCAACATCTTCTTCTTCATCTTGTTCAAATTCAGAATCAGTCAAATCTTGTTCATATTCATCTTTTAATAATTGTTCAAATTCTTCAACTTCTTGTGGTGTTAATTTCTGCCAATTTTGTTCATTAAATGTATGATTCATTCTTTTTAAATCTTGTTTTAATTTTGCATCTTGAATTTGTTTTAATTTCTTAGCCTTTTCATTCTTTTTAATTTCTTCAAGACCTTTTATAACCCTTGGATCTCTTTTTTTAATGAAAGCAACAAATTTTTTAACAACTTCATTATATTCTTTTCTTGAATCATCTCGAATTTTTTTATTTTCCTTTTCCATTAATCTTTTACTTCTACGATCTTGTGCCATTGAATATCTATATTCATCCATCCATTCAAATTTCTTACATGTTGAAAATGAACCCCATATTTGATAAAATCTTTTAATTTGATTTGAATATGATGTTTGACTGTTTCCAAATAATGGATATTTTAAAAATTCTTCATTAATCACATATACATTATTTTCATCATCTTTAAAATTTGAATATTCTGATAAATTATGATATTTACCATGTTGAATCTCTTCTCTTGCTAATCTTTCAAATAATCTTGAAACAATTGAATAAAATCCATTTGATGAATTATTAAAATTTGTATACATTGATGGATTAAAATATCTATAAATCTCATCACTTGAAATAGAACCTAGATGAGATACACCTTCATCTTGATATTGTTCATCTTCATTTAAAATTGAAGATTTATGAGAATCATACCATGATCTTTCTTGTGGATCACTCAAGACTTCATAAGCTGACCTAACTAGTGTGAATTGTAAATTTGCTTCTTCAACATTATCAGGATTCTTATCTGGATGTAAAATTAAAGCTTTCTTCCTATATGCTTTTTTCAATTCTGAATCGGTGGCTGTTTGTGATACCTCAAGAAGCTCATAATAACATGTTTTCATGCCTTTTCAAACAAGCAAAAAAAAATTGAAAAAAAAAAAAATTTATTTTGCAACATAAATAAGATTGATAACAGATTCATCAGTGAAAGAAGAATTACAACAAATCTGATCATCTTTGTTCAATTCTTACTTTCAAACTTAATGAGTAATATAATCCAACTATGAAATTGAAGAGTTATTTTGAAATTTTAATATATACTTTAAATGTTTATTTCTCTTTTTTTGACTTTATATCATCAACTCAAGAGTCTCTTTTCAATGTTTGAAAGTATTGTTTCAATCAAATAAAGTTATATTTATTTTGAATATTGGTTTTGAAAATTCTACAACATTTAAGTAAGGTTTAGCTTGAGAAAGTTTATTAAAGATTGATGATTTCATTACTTTCTACAAAATGTTTCATGATTGTATGAAAATCATTCGAGTTTCCTATGGTTATATAACTTGTATAGATTGTCTTGAGTAAATGATTTAAAGCTCAAATTTATCCAAATACAAAAAAGTAAGGAATTATTATTTATATTAAACAGTAAATTAATCTGTAAGAAAAACTTGTTTTAAAATTGAAGAAATCAAATTGGTAATGCAAATATACAAATTATTTTTAAATTGTTCAATCTTCATACAGTTTCAACTTCTTTTTGTTTTGATAATGAGAGCTTGAATAATCATTTGTAATAAGATAGGCAGAAATTCAAGGGTGTATCATGTCGAAGAATCAATTGAGCAATTAAAATCTGCAGCGTACCAGATTGATCAAGCTTGGGTTACAATAATTGAATTTTGTTGTTAATTAAACTATTATCAGCTGCTAGAGATACAATGATCCTGGATAGTATATATGGACCAAGAAATTAGTAGAGTTTAATAAGAGTTTTATAAATAGATAAATTATTGATATATAATCAAGTAGCAGAATGAACTGATGATGTAAATATTGATGATGATGATGATGATGATGATGATGATGATATTTTTGTTGATGATAATGATGATGTTGATGTTACTCTTGTTGTTGTTGTTCTTGTAGTTGTTATTGTTGTGATAGTTGTGATAGTTGATGTATATATTTTACAACCTTTTGAATCAATTAATTTACTTGACTTAGATGGGTTTCTTGAAACTCTTGGTTTCTTTGTTGATTTTCTTAATTTCCTTTTTGAAACTAATTGTTTACAACCCGACATGATTAAAAGCGGCAAAATCTAAGATTCGAAAATTATGATAAATTTGATTGTAGGTATTATCAATTAATATTTTATAAATCAAAATAATTATGATTTTAAACTAAACAGTGATAAATCAAAAAATAATAATACTAATCGAATAAAATGGTAAATATGTTGATAACTTTTTAAAATTATTTTCGAAACCTTTTATATATCTCAATATTATTTTTATGTACAGGATCTAGTATAATCAGATTTTAAGAAACAATCATTTTTAGCTGTATATACTTGTTTCAATAAATTCAATGTTTTAGTCAATATCTTCAAATTTAAACAGGTATATTACTGTAGTAATTTTGAGTGTAATTTGTATGGGCAACTTTGTTAAATTTCAAGATCTGACTGAGATATAATTTTGCAGCACTTTATTTTTGAAAATGAAGTAGAAAGGTAGTAAGCAAAATGCTTCTACAAAAACGAAAGCATACTTTTAAAATTTACTTTATTTAGTTAGTTATTTAGGTTGTAATATAAATTTGAGAATAAGTATATTGATAAAATTGCTTGTTCGATATATTAATTATTATTGTATTACCCCTTAAGAAGTATCGTTATCCCCTAAGTACCAAGCTAGTCTAATAGTTGAAAAAGAAACAGAAGGGTAGTAAGCAATATAACTCTACAAAATTGAAAGCATTTGTAATATACAATTAGTTTTCGCGTAGTTTAGATTGAATCAGATTGATATCTCTTGAAGTTAGTATCAGACTTTCCTAGTGGAATCGAAATTTAGTCACATGATAATTGAAAGTCAATTATCAACAGCTCATTGATGTCACTTTCAAAATGTAAATTTCATAAATATCTATATAACTTCTTGATAATTTTTCAATAATTCAAAAATTAATGATTTGGGTAATAAAAGCTACAGTTTAGTAAAATTGCATTTATCTTCTTCACTTTTTGAAATGCTAAATTATGGTTCATACAAATCATACTCATTTTACCTCTCACATTAATTTGACACTAATTTTAAAATAATTCTTTTGAATTTGTTTCATATTCATTTAACCTTGTAAACTTTAATATTGTATCACAAAAATTAATAATCAATTGTAATACAATAAAACCTACTCTAAATATATCTTAATTGTCTTAAATTATCAGATATACCATTATATCTTGGTTTTGGGCATATCAGTAAAATTAACTTAGTTTATTACTAGAAGTATTGAAATATTTTTGACATAGCTTCGCCGTATACTTGAATTTCACAAATTCTACACAAATCCAAACCATTCAAACTTCAATAATTGGATAAATTCAAGCAGTATATACTGGTAAAAACTACATAGAGATGCTATATACCAATCGTTGATGTATATTAAATGGTTTCATCAGTGTTTGAAACAAATGAGGTGATATTTGTGTAAAGATTATATGATTCTCATTGTTTCGATATCAAAACCTTGTAAGTTGTGTTTGAAATCAATATTTTATAGCTGATAAGCATTTAATTGGACTTTCAAGACATATTTATTCAATTTGTGGTTTTGAATACTTGGAAAACACAAATATTGTTTAATTGAGATTAAAACTGTTTAATTTTGGTTGAAATATTTACTTAGTTGTTAATAAAGCTTGAATTAATACTACTCAATGGTTTACTGATATACTGCTATGATTATTCAATGTATTGAAGCTTGAATGATGGATTTGTGAAGAAGAACTTGTGATACACGAACAGAAACAAAAAAATAAATTGCACCAAAAATTTGAATTTTTGCACCCAATCTACACACTCATACTATCTAATTAATTTTTCAACAATCAAACCCAGACTTTTGTAGTATAATATTGAATATAAAATTATTTGACTGGAAGAGAATACATTCAATTTTTCTTAAATCAAGTTCAAAGCTCAATTAATCTATAATATGACAAAGATTATAATTAAGAAAACTCTTATAAAGGATGTATATTCAAACTAAAATTCGTTACTTTTTTGGTAAACATTTACATGAACGTTTCAACCCTTTAATCTCATGTATTTCCCTGTTGTTGTTTCCTTTATCATTCAATTCATCGTCTTCAAGATGTGATGATTTTCGTTTATTTTCATTTGGTTTAGAAATTGTATATTCTTGTTTAAACATGACAACATCTGTAGATTTAATTGAATGATCAATTTCAATATCACATTGATTTAAATTATCCATTTTTAATTTCTTTATTCCTAATGTAAGTGTATTCATAACATGATCTACTTTATCTGAACAATTATCGTTAAATATATTTCCAATTCCTAAAGTCATAAATAATCAATATATAAACTATTATAATGAAATAATGATATATCAAATCCAAATTTTTATTGTTAAGTTTAAATATTGTGTTTGTTTCAAAAGTGTTTTACAGCGGGTTAGATTTTTTTGTACCTTGAAAATTACAAGTCCCACCAATTTATACGAGAAAATTTAAAATGTGTATTTAGTAAGATAATAATTGCGTTAAGTTTATAACCATGATTTAAAAGATCTATAAATGTTTTAAATAATTATTAGAGAATTTAAAATCTTTGTTTAAATATTTTATATTTTTAAAATTACATCTATATTTAATCACCACCCTTTTGCATGATAATCATCGAAATCATCTATATCTCGTAGACCATCTTGACGTTTTGTAAATACTTCATCATTAATAACAGTTTCAGGTAATGGTACTTTCCCCAATTTATTATCTAATAAAATTGAAGTTTTTAAAGATTGTGATAAATCTTCATTTAATAGATTTTCATTCAATTGTAAATCTGGTTGAGTGATTTTTGGAATTTGTTTATTTTTAATTGATGATGCAGAAGTTAATGAACTTGGTGATATTTTGGGTATGGATACTGGAATCTCTAGTTTATTTGGTTGTGACATTGGTTGTACTGATGGTGGTGGATGATAATGTTCATGTTGAAGTTCATCCAGTCGTTTTGTTGTTTCTTTTAATATATTTTTACTTGAATTATATAATTTAGATAAATTTAAACCTGATTTATTTAATAAATTTCTTAATGAATGATTTGACATTGATTTTGAATATTTATTTAAACTTGTACTTAATAAATCATGTTCTTCAACTTGAATTTTTTCACTTGTTGGAACTCGATTTACATTTATATCTGATATACTAACAACACTACTTTGTTTAACTAAATTTGGTCTTACTTTAGGTTGTTGTTGTTCAGTTTTACCTGAATAAACACTACTTATCCCAGTTGATGAAGAAGTTATTGATGAATTTGTTCCAAATGGTAATAAATGAACATCAGTAACAGAAGGGAATTTCTTTGTAAATAAAATTGAAGGTCTTGAATTATTTTTTTGATCAATTGTCATAATTCCAGTAGTTGATGATCTTGTTAATTTAGGTTTATTATTACTAATAGGATTATTAACCATTTCATTAAGAAATAATCCTGATAATAATGATTTTTTAGGTAGTGTTGAAGTTGTACTTGAACTTAATGAAGAAGATTTATTAGATAATGTATCATTAGGTTTATGATCTTGATTAATTTTATTAAAATTTAATGGTTTATTATTATTATTACTCTTTGTTGATATGATTGATTCAGAACTTACACTTAACCATTCACTATCATCATTATTTGGTGTTGGTTTTGATTTATTAATTTCTTCTTCTTCTTCTTCTAATAATATTCCTTCACCTTCATCATCTTCAGATATATCTGTTGATTCATAATCTTTATCATTTTCAGGTATACATGATGATACTGAAGATTTCTTACTTGATTCATCACGATCTTGATGAAGACTTGAACTTTGATCAAATTTGAAATTATTAAATAATGACCCACGTTTTTTCTGCTGCTGTTGTTGTTGAGTATTTGGTGAAATTGAGTTTTCAATATAAAATTTTGATTGTTGTTGAACATTCTTTGGTGATATTTTATCAACATCATCATTTTCTGATTCATCATCATCGTCATAATCTTCTGAAATCTCTGATATATCACTCATATCTTCTTCTTCCTCATTTTCTTCATCTTCTTCAACGTCATCATGGTATCCAATATCTTCATCATCATAATGGCTATTATTATGTTTTTGAAATAATGAAACACTTTCAATACTAGTTTGAGTTGATCTTTTTCTTTGATTTAAACTTAAATTTGATGAATGACTAAATAATGAAGGTCTATTTGATATAAATTGTGATTTTTTAGGTTTTAAATCAATTAAATTATCTTCTTTTAAAAAATTATCATTTTGTAAATTTCGTAGTAGTATTTTTTCATTTACATCATTTGATATAATTTTATTTTGTAATTTATAATTTAATAATCTCCATGATCTATTATTTAATCTTTCATTTGATGAAATTTTATTAAAAATTGATGATAAAGAAGAATTTGTTAATTTCCAAATATCAATTAATGAATTATCTGATTGATGATTATAATTGATTGTAAATGTTAATGATGAATCCATGATGATAAAAAAAAGCTACTGAATAAAGAACCTAAATCAAGTTAAACAAACATGAAAATGAACTGACAATATATAAAATGCTGATGGGAATAAAAGGGTATTGAAAATTGTAGAAATTATCAAAATATCAGACAAGTAATGATAGTAGTAAACAAATCTAATCAAAGTGATGGATCAAAGAAAACAAGGCAGGAAAGCAGGACTATAATATGTGTTGTGGAAATCAAACCAATCAATCAATGCGTACTGATAATAATTATGATATAACTTGTTCTATAATGTGATTTATATATATATCGGTATGTGAAAAAAAAAGAAATCACAGGTCCAATTCTTAAAATATTGAAGTGTATGGATGGGTTCCAGTAGTAGTTATTGACTCTCTTACTAAATGCTGAGGGGGTAGGTGGGTTTCAAAAGATGATGGTGGTTAGTGAAGGTGAGGATGGTTGATTAGTTGGTGAAAATTTACTGGTGATAAATTGATGGATGAATGATTAATATTAAATGTGACTGAATTTTCAAAACTTAGAATAAAATAAAAAAATAAAATAAAAAATAAAAAATAAAAAAATAAAAAATAAAAAAATAAAAAAAGATATCATTCAAAAAATAAAAAAATCAACTCAATATTTAATCCATCAATCAATCATCATCATCATCATCATCATCAACCCCAATTAACCGTTTGCTTCCATTGAAAAAAGTATGAACAGATATATTGTCAAAAGTGAGCCATTTTCTTCATTAGAATAAAGATGTATATGTATACATTGCAGAGTATCTTACTAATCAACATCAATTGAATTGAATAACTAGTAGATTAAATAGAAAAATGATGATGATGGATATTACTGTAACAACAATTGCTCATATATTAGATAGAATAAACAAACCATCTTCTTCTACTACTACTATTATTCTGTCTAAGATATGAGCAATTGAAGTATATCAATAATATTCATACAAAATAAGTTTGATAAATATTTATCAAACTTCATTCATTGATTGGTTGCAAAATTTACAATATATATATTACATAATTGCTTACGTAACCTGATGAATTAATTAATTAATTAATTAATTAATGATTAAATGCGTGACTCTTTTTATCTTACTATCTATCTATCACTATTATTATTATGTATGTTTCGATAATACATTAGATTATGTAATATATTATGTAATACTACTGTTATATATTATTGCATGATCATCAATTTTTTTTCTTTTACTACTCCTATTTTGTGAAGAAGTTTATGTACGTGTGTTTCAGATTTCAAGTGGTTTCATATTATATACCCAATTAGGAAGTCTACAATATATATAGAAGTATCTTGCAAACCAATACTTGATTCTACTCATATCTTAACGCAAATTTCAATATACTTTAAAAGTAGGGTAAGTACATACATGTTTGACATATACTTCTAGAACATTTCGCTTATTTTCTTATAATTTAAATGTGTTGTTTATTGCCGAGAGAATTAGAATCAAGTTGACGTAAATAATAAAGAGAGAGAGATATTCTTTAAATAGTTTGTTAAATCAAATTATACTTACTTGTTATGAACTTCTTGACTTGACAACTGATTTAAATGAATAATAATTATGATGAGAATTGGGGGAATTTACTATATTATTATTATTTTACATTGTTAAACGTTAAATTTATATAATTGACAATTTTAACGTAATTTAGTTTTAAAATCAGAATTTCATTTAAATCTTTTCATTCATTTAACAATTGTTGTTGTTGTTGTTGTTGTTGTTGTTGTTGTTGTTGTTGTTGTTGTTGTTGTTGTTGTGATGATGATGACATAAGTAATTAATTGTTAGATTAATTTAAAATAATTCTTAAATTTTGATCTAGATCTTATCTCACACAAGAATATTTCTTTTTTTTTATCTTATCAACGCACGGCATTAAAATAATAATAATTTTCATTCACAAGTAATTGTGTTTTAGTATTCAAGAAGTACACACAATTGCAACTTTGATTTTAAAAGCAGAAAGTAATATAGATAAGAATCAAAAGACAATAGAAACAACATAATTCTTTATTTTTAAGTTAGAGCCATTGAAATTGGTGAGGCTAAAAATTTTTAATTAAATAATAACCTTATTGTAGTTAAACTTTAATATAATAAAGGTTAAATGGTTTTCAACTTATCTGAAAGATTCAAATCCACTTGTTTTAATAGTCTACTAAACAAAAAATCTACTTTGTCATTCATTCAAGTTCAACAATTCTGTGTTATCAGCATTAAGTTGTTTTCCCATGGCACGTAATAAATCAAGATAATACTTTATTAACATATCTTGATCTGCTACAACATGATTTGTTGAACCATTCAATCTGTCTTGTTGTCTAAATTCATTTATTATATCATCTATTGTATTAAACTCCTGCCTATTTGTTATAAATGAAAATTCTTTATTTGCAAATTCTTGATTTATAATTAATCGTTCAAAATTATATAATCCACCAAATACAATCCATTGATTTGCAACAAAATAATATCCTGATTGTAATTGAACACGTAACAAATCACCATGATTTATACCTTTAGGTCCATCATCATATATTATTGTACCTTTAGAACTTTTGTAAGGAAATGTAATAATCTTATTTAATATTGGATAACCCAATTCTATCCAATCAGTAGCCTCAAAATTGGTTTCAAACTCACTAACCTCTTGCATGTTTTTCAGTTAATGAATTGGAAAATTAAAATTATGAGTCTTATCTAGAATATTTATTAACTTTATTCATATTAGTCATAATCAAAATCAAAAATTCACGATATGTTACTTGATGCAAAAGGAATAAAATTAATGCCATCAGATAAGTAGGCTTATGAAAATTGTGTGACTAGATTATCTTCACAACTTTATTGATTAGGAGTAAATCTAAAAGAGCAATGAATCAAGTTGACAATCAGCTCATCTAATTGTTTGAAAACAGTTTCACTCAGCATATTGATATTTTTATTATCAAATTTTCATAACATATACATATATAGAACAAAATTTAAGAAGAAATATCACATATACATAAATCTATCGTTATAGATCAATTAACTTACTACCTATAGATTCAATCACTCTACTTGATGTACTTGATGAAATCTTGTTACAAATCAAAACTCATACTGTCTTGCTTTCCTCACATTATTCTATTTTAAAGGTTAATTTCACTCAGAGGTGAAAGCTACATCTGAACTATATTGCTTCAATGAGCATACAACTTAGTTTATAAAAAATGTAAGTCATTTGGATAATTATTATTTAGTTGCAACTCACAATATATCTTTTGCAGCCAATAAAAATATCAAGACGCGTTTTTCTTGGGGAAATGTATAAATAGTTGGAAAAGTCACAACAATCCTTTTTTTTTTTTTTTCTCCACTTTAATAAACCATTTGCTTTTTCTGTTCTTCCATTACTTATAGGGTGGTAATTAGATGTTGTTTTAGACTTCATGATATTTGGAACTAACGTCTGTTGGAGAAATTATTAGATCCAACAGATGAAAGTTTTATTGATTACTAAAAAGTATGTTTGAAAATAATTTGTGAAAAGATTCATTCATTCAACTTTCAAGTAACCATGTCAGCCTTAACTTTGTGACATTTATGTCAATTTGTCAATAACCAGATGATAAATTCATTTTAAAAAAAAACACAAGCATATGAAAAACAATAATTTACTGTATTCCAACATCTTGATAGTGTATCAGCATGATTTAAATTACCTTTTATATATTGAAATTCAATATCAAATTTTGACAAGAATTCTAAATTTCTTGCAATTTTAGCACTTGGTTCAGAATAAATATTGTAACGAATGGTGGTCTGTTTTTATGATTATTTTATGATCTAGTAATAAGTGTTGAAATCTGTTTAAAACTTTAATTATAGATAACCGTTGGTGTTGTACAAGTATTGATATTTATATGGTATATTGATCCATTCTATCTTGATTCAACATTTTATTGATAAACTTTTTCAATAAAACATTGAATGAATCAGAGAAATATCAATATTTTAAACATTGATTGGAATATCTTTATTTATAAATTGTGAGATACAAAAGCAACTTAACAAATATCCAATATCATTTTTACTTTGACCAATTAACACTGAAAGCATCAATATATAGTGTATGAGTTTCCAAAAAGTCAATACTTTGATTTGTATATAGTAATTTAAATGTATTATTAGAGTAGAATACTTTCTTTTATTCTATCATTTCATATATTCAATCTATAATATTAAATTTTCATTTGCATCATCATCATAATTATATCTATCCAAAGGTTCATCTCTGTAAGATCTATTTTCATTTCTTGTAAACATACTTGAAACTTTATTTGTAAAGTTATTCCATATATTTTGATTATTATTCATATTCAATTGTTGTTGAAAATAATCATCATTTTCATCATTTATATCATCAATTCTATCTCGATTAATTAAATTATCATGAAATTGTTGTTGATTTCTATTATAATTTAAATCAGCAATTGAAGATTGATTTATTAAATTAAATGGTTTTAAATTTAATTGACGTTTTGATAATTCTCTATTAACTATTCTTTTAGCTTCAACGATTATAAGATCTAATCTTTTTAATTCTAAATCATTATTTGAATTATTTTCATCATTAAATTCAATCCATGAATCATAAAAATTTCCAAATCCCATTTTTTTCTTTAATTTATCATAAACATTAAATAATGCTAATAATACAGGAATCAAGATTAATCTAGGTAACCAATTATTTAATAAATTAAATAATCCAGTTAAATGAATTGATTGACCATACCAATTTTCAAAATTTGAATTTCGATTTATAAATAATGTTAAAAAATTATAACTTAATGGAATTGTTAACCTTGCAATATAAGTTGTATACCAACAACAACTTATTGGATCAGATTTAAAAGCAACTAAATTATAAAAGTTGAAAATTTTTAATTTCGTCAAAGAATTTAATGCACTGATCAATATGTAACTTAAAAAGAATAACATACTGAAAAATTGTAATGTTGGAAATTTATCAAATTTATAAATTATAATTTGAATTAATGAAAATTTAGTTGAATGGAAAAATTCACTTTGTAAAATAATAATTGATATAGTTGCTAAAATGATTGATGAAATTTTATTTAATATAGGATAAATATAATACCAATAAATGAAATTCATTCTTGGATTCATTAATACTTTAAAATTATTAACTCTAAATGTTAATTCACCAGTTGTTATTGAATTTAATATGTCTTCTAAATTTAAAATTTTATTTATAATAAGGTTAAATTCAGATTCAATTCCGATATATTTATGTAAATTTAAATTAAATGATGAATTCAAATTTATCATAAATTTATCATTAATTTCATTTCTTTCAACAATTGAATTATCATGAAGATATTGCTTTTCAACTTGTTCTTTTAAATCTAATGGTATTTTATTATAAAGATTTAATATCCAATCACGGTAATGAAAATTTGATTCATCATTTATAAAATTTTCTTTTAATTTTATAATTATTAAAATATCATCTTTTAATGTAATTTTTAAATCTTCAAATTCATCTAATAATTTAGGTACATTTAAATAATTATAATTTAAATTCTTGATACTTGATCCTTGAATCCATTTAATCCTTGGTATACTAATTAATCCATGCCCCATTAACCAAGTAGATAGAATTAATGAATATAAATGTGATAATGCAATAATCATTAATTTCAAAGAATTAAAATTTAAACCAATTTCAAAATTTAAATAAATTATACAAATAATGAAAACACCAATCATTATAATTTGATATTTTAAATTTGATATAATTGAATCTTTAATTTTTAAAATTTTTGTTAATTGACCTGATTTATAAAATTCTTGTAAAAATGGTAAAATTAACCATGTTAATATAAATGTAATCCAATAATTTGATTTCCAAAGTTTTAAAACTACATCATTTGATAAACTAAACCATAAACTATTTTTATAATCAAATCCAATATAATCAATTGGTAATAAGAAAACAACTGATAATGGAATGAAAACACCTAATGTTAAAGGAAGGGTTAGATATATTGGGTACTTGAAAATGTTGATATGCAATTGTAAACCAAATAAAGATAGTAGTAATGTTATGATATAAAATATAACAACAACCAACCACATTCTTTACAATACTCTCACTTGATTTAAACAACGGTTTTGTTTGATTGATTTAAGAGAGGAAAAAAAAGATACGAGGTAAACTTTGGTAGTGTACTCTGGCCAAAATTATTTGAAGCTCAATATCAGAAAAGTGAAAAATTATCAAAATTTTTCAATTCATTTTTTATCAAAATTCAATTGAAAATGGGTCTTTGATGCTTGTTTACTAGTTGGCTTATTATTACAGCATGTTTTATAATTATTAATCTGCTCATCAATCATTCAAATTTTGCTGCTATTATCACATTTAATTATTTGAATTATCATTATCATTAATTGTTATTTGAATCTTTTACAAGTTACATTGTTTCAATTTAAACAAAATTATTAAAAAAGTTATGTAATTCATTAGAAGAATAAATTTTTATCAGAAATTTATATGTTGAAAAGTAACCTACATTATCAAAATTTAATAAATTTTACAAACTTAAATTCCGGCCCTGACTTATTATTATCAGGTAAACCGATGACAACAAGTATTGGACAAGTATTGGACAATAATTCCGGCCCTGACTTATTATTATCAGGTAAACCGATGACAACAAGTATTGGAACAATGAATCATAATTTGGTCCTGACGTATCATTATCAGATGAATCATTAATTATAACAAAACAAAACTTATGGCTTTATTGTCAATAAATTAAAAAAATTTGCATCCGTTTTGGATTTGCAAACAAATTCTGTTATAATTGCAAGAAATTATACCGGTGCTGACGTATCATTATCAGTGTCCGACAGTTATAACAACCCACAATTCCGGTTTACAACAGATATGGAAAATGATCGACCGTGGAATTAAACTTATACAATTAATAGGTGTAAAAGCCGACTTTATTATCAATACACTTGTATGCTGATGATGATGGGAAGTTTGATAGTACCGGCATCAGAAACAACAAGACACACTATTACTACCAGCTCAGATGGATTAATTCCAGGAGTTGATGATTCGGTTATATTCTTAAGAATTTATTTTCCGGCACTGACGTATCATTATCAGTTGTGAAACGTTGAATATAACCATAAATTTTAGCTTAACGGTGCTGACGTATCATTATCAGTGTTCGAAAGTTATAAACAACCCATAATTCCAGTTTACAACAGATCTGAAAATGATCGATTGTACATTATTACTACCAACTCAGATGGATTTATTCCTGGAGTTGATGATTCGGTTATATTCTTAAGAATTTATTTTCCGGCACTGACGTATCATTATCAGTTGTGAAACGTTGAATATAACCACCCAAAAGTCTGAGCTAAATAGCCAGCAAGATAAAATTAAAAAACAAAGGTCTGATGTAAATGATGCAAATGATGTCCTAGCATTCGACTGAATAAAGCCTTGACTCATTGTTATCAAGAAACTTAAACTGTTAAAGCTAAAATTTGATCAAACAATACTGTTTTAGATCAACAAAATGTTATCTCTGATAGAGATTATACCGGTGCTGATATACGATTATTAGACAGAGATAACAATCCCATATCTCGGTACCAGATTTGAAAATAAACTGCATTGATTTATCATTAAAATTGACGTTTATTAACTAATGAATTGTTTATAATTAAATCACATCAACATTATTAACCAATTGAATCATATTTTTTATGGTTTTACGTCATTTTAATTTTACAACACCTGTTATGGTTATGAATTGCTTAGCTATATATTATTTTGAAGGTAACAAGAAATGTGTTTTTATGTCTTTGACTTTTCACAGCATCTTATTTATTATTTTACAGGTTTTACATGTTATTAATTCATTTTCAATTTGCACTTGTTATTAAACCTAGAAAAGATGCTTCCAAATAGGACGCTTCCAGACAAGCATAACTGAGAAAATTTAGTTAAATAGCTGAAAAGATCAAAAGAATTGTCTTGAAACGTCCTGTTCGTTATCATTTAATTTTTCATGGTGAAAATTATTACATTATTTGAGATTTAACTTATCAAGTTTGAAAGTAAGCATAATATTGTATCTTTATCCGTCAAATCTGAGAATTACATTGCTGAAATTTCACAAAAGGTTTGAAATTAGAACATTACTCATGGGATTTTCGTTAATTAATTACCTTAATTGAAACATTGACTAAACCTTTTTTAAATCAGTTTTGAAATAACATTTGTCAACCATGTCAATCAACTAGTGGAAGAACTTTGGGTTGTGCTAAACCGTTTTAAACTATCAAAGAATGTAGTATCTTAATACTAGTATTCTCTAATAATTTATATAGCAGTTATATATATCTTATATTGAAATTAACCATCTACATCGTACTCATTCTACAAGATATCACTGATCGCACGACTTTGATGATGGTTGCCAAGTTTATAAATTTGACTAAACAATTTGAATGAAACACCCCCTTTTCACAATCAGTCGATTTAACAGTCGTTTTAAGAGTTGTTGTTTCAAATACAATACGTTTGTTGGATTTCTTTTTGGTTTATAATTTAATTTAATTTACGGATCGTCGGTTATAAAAAAAAAGAAGGTTAAAACTTCCCAATTTTTCTGAGTGATTTTATCATAAACTCTTTTTAATATCATGTCAGATAAGGAACAAGAAGTTGAAGAGTTGTATAGACAAAGTTCAGATACTCCACAAGAAGTTATACCTTCTGAAACTTCATCAATTTCATCAGAACCAAGTAAAAAAATTGATATCATACCATTTTCAGAAGATACTCCAACTATAGAAGATGATTCAAAACCTGTCAAGATTAAAAAATCAGTTGGGTTTGCACCACCACCGGAACAAGATTTACAAGAACATCATAAACAATTAAAACAAAAGAATGAAATTAAACTGAAAGCTTCACCATTTCATAAAATTCCACCAGAATTAGCATATTTAGAAAAGAAACATTTTAAAACTTATCCAAAACCTTTAGTTGATGATAAATTTCAAAAACCAAATAGTAGATTTAAATTAAATGATTTACCAGATTTATCAAAATTAAAATTTTTTGATATTAAAGATATTAGTATACAAAATAAAGATACTGAATTACAATTTCATTATAAAACTTTGAAATTACCACCGGTTTCAAATGCAGTTATAGTAGATATTAGTTATTCGTCATTAAATTCATATGATATTTATAAATTGAATCAATATTTATTAAATTTATCAAATGTTGAAGTTGGATTAGGATTTGAATTTTCTGGAATTATTACAAATATTGGTTCATCAATTAAAGAATTTCAAGTTGGTGATTTTGTATTTGGATTAATTGATCCAAATTCAAAACGTGGTTCATTATCTACATCTCAATTAATTTATCCTGATCGGGATATTTTAATTAAAGCCGATTTAGATTTAATGAATGAATTAGAAAAAATTGATATTAAATTAAGATTAGATCAACAAGAGAAATTTACAGTTGAAGAAGAAGTAGAAGAAGAAGAAGAAAAACCTTTAAATGATGATATTGAATTACCTGGATTAGCTAAATTAGCATCAATTTTATTATTATATAATCATGCAAAACAATTTTATCAACATTTTAAACCAATATCTGGTCAAAAAAGGTATAATATTTTAATCAATGGTGGAGATACAAATATTGGATTAACTTTATTACAATTGTTTTTAATCAATGAAAACTTATTATCAATTGAACATTTGAATCTCATTTTAATAATTAAAGAAAGTAATTTCAAATATATGAATGGATTAGCTACAAAACTTGAGAAAAAATTTTATAATCCATCAGTTAAGAAAAGTATACATATATTATCATATGATTCATTTAATGATGGATTATATTTCCCAGGTGAAAAAATTCCAATGAATTATAAAAAGCCAGATTTTTTTGCAACTGAATTATTTGATAAATTATTAATACCAACAAATGATGAAAAAATTTCAGAATTGAATATAAATGATTATAAAATTGATATTTTCATAGATTTAATTGGTTGTAAAAAATATTTCCAACATACAATATCTAAATTAGATCAAATAGGTAGTTTAGATTTACCATTCCAACAACATATATCAACACCATTGATAAAATTATTTGGTTCAAGATCAGAAATTTTGTTACAAAAGATATTAAAACCAAAGAAATTTAATTCAGTAGTTATAACAGGTTGTAATTTTTATTTAAATGAACCAAGTTATAATATAGATAAATTGATTGATTTTGAAAAAGAAAGTTATATAAATCCATGGACTTCGAAATGGTCAAGTAATTTATTTAATAATTGGACTCAATATAATTATATTGATGAAAAATATCTTAAAATTAATAAAAAATGGTGTTTTGAAAGTTTAGATCTTGTTAAACAAGATAAATTAAAGTTTAAAATTGATATATTTGATGATTGGAGAAATAATTATAAACAACAAATTAAAAATCTTAGAAATGAAGATGGTAAAGTAATTTATAAAGTTGAACAATTTTAAGATTAAAGATTCTTCCAGATTCTTGTTGATACCCGCATAATCGTACATACAGGTTTAGATTATAATTATGAAATCTATAAATAAATCTTGCGTTATGAATAAGCCATGATGAATCTCTTCATCTTATTACTATTGTCTCTTATTCAATTGGTCATTACTTTATGCTTGATGGTTTAAATTGAAACGGTTTTTTTCGTATTTGTGTCCCCGTAGATTCCCGCTTGCGTAGTTTTAAAAAATTTTTCCATACAATCTCAAAGGTGTGACTTTATCCAAGGGGATCGTACGATTTATACACATGGGGGACGAAAAATTTTAAATCTCTCGGTACGGGGTTTAAAATAATATATAAATTACATTGTTTTAGCTATTCTGTATTTCAAATCATCAATACAATGTCTGATTATCAAGTACAACAATTGAATGAAAATCAAATTAAAATCATTTTAGATACTGTTCCAATTTTGGAAGAAGCTGGTGAAACATTAACAGCCAAGTTTTATCAACGTATGCTTAATGGATATGATGAAGTTAAACCATTTTTCAATACAACTGATCAAAAAAGTTTAAGACAACCAAAAATATTAGCATTTGCATTATTAAATTATGCTAAAAATATTCAAGATTTAACTCCATTATTAGGATTTGTTGAACAAATTGTTAGTAAACATGTTGGATTACAAGTACGTCCAGAACATTATCCTATTGTAGGTACATGTTTAATTGAAACAATGATTGAATTATTACCAAAAGAAATTGCAACTGCTGAATTCATTGAAGCTTGGAGTATAGCTTATGGAAATTTAGCTAAAATATTAATTGATGCTGAATCTAAACAATATGATCAACAACCATGGAAAGAATTTAAAGATTTTAAAATTACAAAGATTATACCAGAATGTGATGATGTAAAATCAATTTATTTCACACCTATTGATGGATCAAAAATATTTTTAAATAAACCAGGTCAATATTTATGTATTAGATGGAATTTACCAAAAGAACAATTTGAAATCTCAAGAGAATATTCAATTTCAGATATACCAAAAGATAATGAATATAGAATTAGTGTTAGACATTTATTAGGTGGTAAAATATCATCATATATTCATCAAGAATTAAAAGTTGGTGATATAATTAAAGTTGCACCACCAAATGGTAATTTTACATATAATGATACTCAACAAGATAAAAGATTAGTATGTATTGTTGGTGGTATTGGAATAACACCAATAATTTCAATAATTGAAGCTGCAATTAAACAAAAAAGAAAGATTAAACTTGTTTATTGTAATAAAACAGAAACATCTCGTCCATTTGAAGATTGGTTAACAAAGATCAAACATGGAAATAGTATTGAAATTATTGAATTTTTTTCAAATCAAGATTCATCAACAAGTATAATTGATAAAGTTGAAAATAGAAGATTACAACTTGATGATTTAGATTTCATATCACCAATTGATGATGTTTACTTATTGGGACCAAGACCATTTATGAAGACAATTAAAGAATATTTGAATTCAAAAGATATCAATGTTTCTCTTGAATATTTTGGTCCAATGGATGTATAATTTATTCTGTATAAGTAATTTTAAGTTTATTATTATTATTATTATTATATTTCAATTTCTACATGATTCGACATTATTCATCAATAAGGAGATTTGTTGAAAAATTTCAACATTTGAACAATTTAATTCGCCATTAATCAGTAAATAAATTGGTACACCAAATTTCTTAACTAATAATTGATTCAACAGTTGAATTTGATCTGAATTTGATGTAGAACCACCTCTATTTAGATATGTTGAATATTTATCAATTGTATATATGTAATCTCCAATAGTTTGGTTGCCAACTTGATTTAAATAGATTGTAATTGGTGATTTCTTATTATGATTGAAATTAAAAGTTATAATAATTGTAAAATCAATTGAATTTAATGAAATTGTTTCTAAAATTTGATTCATTTTTAATTAAAAATTTATTTACATTTTTTTTTTTTTGTTTCTCTCGAATATTATATAATATGTTACGTAAGATATTATGTAACTGTAGTAGTGTAAGCGTTTAACTAATGTATAATTATTATAACTTGACCAAAACAACAACAACTACATACATACATGACTATGCTTGATTATTGAAGTTGTTGAGATTAAATTAGAAATTTGAAATTGAAAATAAATTAAATAAAAATTTACCATACTTCAAATTAACAAAGTCTTTTTTTAAAGGAAACTATAAAGATTTCAATTTTTAAACTTTAAACTTTTAAATTAAATCAAAAATTTAATAATAAAACAATTATATAAAAACTACACAATAATCATAAATTCAATTAGATTATAATAATTGCCTTGAAAAGAAGACAACAGGGAAATTTTTCTTTGTTTTTTAATCAAAAGCTTAAAATTCTTACATTATTATTTTTAATTTTCATCATTTTCATTTCATAAAAGACTTTTATACAATTTAGAATTGAAAGACTTTGGAAACCAATTGACTCAACAATCTCTAATCATAATAGAATTGTTGTAAACTACACTTTGAAAAATTTCATTACCGAAAGAAGGATTAAAAGAGGGCCACCTATTCAAGTAGAACAATTTTTTGTTTCCAGGATCAATTGGAAAGCTACACTATATTTTCATTCGTTTGGACCAGACCAAATTATCCAACAGTTTAATCATTTATTCATCTGACAATCAATTACATTCAAAAATTTAACTCATTTTACATTCAAAGATTAAAAGACTATTTTTAAACAAGCACTTATTTTTTTTTTTTTTTTACGTTTCCAGAAATTAAAAAAAAAAAAAAATATTTCCTGTATTGTCGTTAATTTTTGCCGCCATAACATTTTTAGATTCTACCAATTCCATATACATATATACTTTCAAAAATGAAACAACCAGTATCACCAAGTTTATCCAGCACAACAAGGTCAGAAGATAGTTTAGAATGTCAACCATTGTTTCTGATTTTAAGTGATTCAATTGAAGAATGTCCAACACTAGAACAAGGTGGGGAACATCATAAAGGTATAAATTATTCAATCATTGAAGGTCTAAATAGTTTTATATTTACTGAACGAAGTTCAATTGGGTCTAATTTTTGTAATTTCCCAGTAATTGTTAAGATTAAAAATCAAGAGGAAGAAATTATTAAAGAATTGATTTCAAATTACCAGGGCATTAGTTTTTATAAAGATGTTGAATCTGAAGAATATATTATAAATTTTCAATACAAGAAGAGTTTGGATGAATTGATTTATCAAATGTATAAAGAAGGGATTGATTATCAATTTGATTATTCAAAATTTATATCTCATCCAGGTATACTATTTATCAAGAATTTATCAAGTAGTTTAATGCTCAAACAAGATTGTGATTGTATTACCATTAATAAGGAGAATAAAAATACAAATCATAAATTATATGACTTTTTAAATGAACATTCATTTTTTAAATCTTTAATTGAAGTTAAAATTTTCAATAATGATTCAAATAATTTATCAAGTTATGCAATTGTTAAATTTGATAATTATTTAGATGTTGAAATGTTAATTGAAAAATATAACAAGCATGTACCCAATATTTTCAATACCAATACAAACATTCCATTATTTTTAAACAAGTATTTAAACAAACGAGAACGATTTCAAAGTACATCATCTTCAGTACCAACAAGTTCAAATCCAGTTGTTAAATCATTATCATCGTGTAATGAGAATTTCAATGTGATTGTAATTGAGAATTTATTAAACTTTTTACCAAAACATTTCACGGTTGAAGATTTTAAAAATTTTATTGATAAATTTAAACAATTTGATAATACAATTGAATGTATATATTTCCCAGTATTGGAAAAATTTGATGATTCAGATGATATTAAATGTTTTGATTTTGGATATATTAAATTCAATCAACATGAACATATGATTAAAAATACACTCAAAATATTATATTATCTTAATGATTTAACATGGAATGAATTTTTAAATTTTGATTCTGAATTCTTACCACCATTAAAAAATATAGATGATGAAGATGAAGAAAAAGAAGAAGATGAAGATGATAAAGTTCATAATAAGATTACTATAAACATTGCCCAACATAAACATAACCATTATGTATTTACATATTTACATAATTTTTATTTATCAATTGATGATAATACTGTTGAAGTTATGTATCCCAATTCAATTTTTGTAATTAATAATTTTTTAAAATTTTTAAATTATCAAGAAACAAACATTTATGTTAATAATTTACCTGTTTTATTCAATAATGATGATTTATCATGGGAATATTTTTGGAAACAATTTGGAACAATTAAATCTGCAAAAATTATTAAACCACAATTTTATCATGAAGATGAAGATGAAAATAAACTGGGTAAAATTGGATTTATCTTTTATAAGACTTTTAAAATGGCTATTCGATCAATTTTAATGACAAATAATAAAGTTGTAAATATGAATGATAAATTTTTTAATCCAATTATTATACAATCATCATTTGCAATACAAAAGATTAATTCAAATAATCAAAATAATAATTATAAAACTGGTGGTGGTGGTACAAAGGTTAATTCAACTCAAGTTCAACAATTACATGGTAATGCTCCATTTTATTATCAACCAATGATGCCATATATGTATGGGTATCATCAACCTAATTCATTTGTCATTCCAACACCATTACCACACCATCATCATCACCATCATCATCATCCGCATCCAAATCAAAATTTATACACTCAACAACCTCCTCAAATGTATTCAAATTATTTAACAAGAGATTATCCTTATTGTTATTACGAATATGATGAAAAAAATTAGGGTTAGGTTGCAGATTTAATTTTGTGTAATGAACAATATATACAAATGACTGTATAAGATTTTCAACGTATATACAAAATAACTCTATATAATATTTACAAACTTGGTGGTGCTTCATCATCTCTTTGTTGTGGTTTTAATTCAGCTTGTTTGAATTGTGTTGGTAATGGATCCTCCTCATCTATAGGTTCAACATTTTCAACTTCTTCAATATAATATTTCAACATTGATTCAATACCATTTTTTAAAGTAATTGAACTTGAATCACAAGTTCTACAAGCACCTTTTAATTTTAAATATACAGTACCTGATTCAGGTATAAATTTAACAAATTCAATATCACCACCATCATCTTGAATTGCTGGTTTAATTCTTGTGAAAATTAATTCTTTAATCATTGAAATCACTTCGTCATCATCTTCATTAATATTTAAATCATTTGACATATCATTCTCTTGATTTAAAAAAATTGGTGATCCATTAGTTAAATATTCAGTTAAAATTGAAAAAATTTCAGGTTTAATTAATGACCAATCTATACTTTGATTCTTCTCAATTGTTATAAAATTAGACCCATACATTATAGATTTAATCCCATCAATTGAAAATAATTTAATTGCTAATGGTGAATTATATGCTTCTCGTCCACTTAAAAATTCCCTTGTTTCATTCTCTTTTAAAATTTGTATAGATGAAGGTAGAAACTTTAATGCTTGTTCATTAGGTGTCTCAATTGTTTGAATAAACAAATTACGGAAAAACTTCAACTGTGATGGTCTTAGTATAGGTCTTGCTAGTTTAAACATGGTGATGTGATGGAAAAGATTACTAAAGAGAGAGAAGAAAAAAAAAATTCAAAAATGTCATTATCTATTCAAATAAAATCTTTTCAAATAATGTAGCTTGATTTTCTTCAAATTTTGTTTCATCCTTTTGTGATTCAACTGATATACTTTGATCCAATTGTAATTTGTTTTCAGCAATTGATAACATATTCTCTTCAATTGTCTTGTTTGATATAAATTTATAAACTAAAACTTCCTTCAATTGTCCAACTCTATGAGCTCTATCTTCAGCTTGTTTATCATCATGAGGATTAAAAGATTGATCAAATATAATCACATTGTTTGCTGCAACCAAATTAATACCAAACCCACCTGCTTTTGTAGATAACAAGAAGATTGGAATTGTTTTGTCTTCATTAAAAATATCAATTGTATCTTGACGTTCTTCAACTTTTGTTGCACCATCCAATCTAACAAATTTATAATTAAAAATTGATAATATTTTCTCTAAAATATCTAAAACTTGAGTAAATAATGAAAATATTAAAACTTTTTCATTTTTTTCATTAATTATTAAATTTAAAATTTCTTTTAATTTTAATATCTTTCCTGAATCTAAAAATACTTCTTCTTCAAGTATAAATTTTTTTAATGTAAATGGAAATTTCTTACATAAATTATTTAATTCAAAATCTGACATTACTTGCATATCTTCATATATATATGTTTCATTTGCTTCAACATATTCAGGTTCTTCCATTATTGCCTTTGACATTTTAAGTAATAATTTATCATTAAAATGATTTCGAAATAATAATGGATGTAAACATATCTTTCTTAATTGCATAAGAACATTTGATGATGATTCAATTGGATTTTCTTTTGCTTCTTTTGCTTGTTCTTGTGGTGTTAAAGTTTTCCTACGTTCTCGTTCATCACGAATTCGTTTACCATTAATAATAAAATCAGTATAAAGTTGTCTTTGATTATCTGTTAAATCACATTGAATAATTTTATGACTTTTTTTAGGTAAATGTTGTAATACTTGATCTTTTTTCCTTCTTAATACAAATGGTGTCATCATTGCTTTTGCATTTTTAATTGCTTGTTGTGATAATAATGGATTAAAATCAGTTTTACCTTCATTTATACTACCCAGTTTTTGATTAAAAATTCCTTGTAAATCTTCTTTCTTCTCAACAAATACATCTGGCATTATAAATGCTAATAAACTAATTAATTCTTTTAAATTATTTTGTAATGGTGTACCAGTTAATAATAATCTAAATTTAGCTTTTAATTTCATTAATTTATTATACCTTTCAGATTGTGAATTTTTTAATAAATGTCCTTCATCATATATAATACAATTAAAATTTTGATGTTTTAAAAATTTAACATCTGGTGCTGCTCCAGTAGCTAATGTATATGTTGTAACTAAAACTTCATAATCTGTATTACTTAATTCTTGTCTTAATTCTTCACGTTCCTTTTGTTGTCCATAATATGCTTGTACTCTAATATCAGGACAAAATTTTTGAAATTCTCTTAACCAATTTTCAATTGTTGATGCTGGAACAATGACTAAATGTGGATATGGTTCATTTATATGTTTTAAATGTGCCATAAATGCTATAACTTGACAAGTTTTACCTAAACCCATTTCATCTGCTAAAATACAGGATAGTTTATTATGATATAAACAATTGATCCAATTGATACCAACTTGTTGATAATTGTTAAGTGTAATTTCTTCAGGTAATAAAGCAGGTTTATCTTTTATATATCGAAGACCTTTTGGCTTTTTAGTTGTTACAACCATATCTTCTTCATCTTCATCTTCATCTTCATCTTCTTCAGGATTTATTTCAACAGCATCTATTTCACCACTTTCTTCATTCTTTGCAACACCCCATATATTCATTTGATTATTTATCTTTTCACCAAATTCAGAACATTGTTTAATTAAAGATTCAATAGCACGATATCCTCGAAGTGAACTTTCAATAGTTTCAACCATTTTTAATCCAATTGTTTTCTTCCTTTTATTCATTGGTTCTTCAAAATTATTTTCACTTATATCATAAATTGTATTAAAAGGACGTTGTTTAATTACTACTTCAACTAAATTTGGTTCAACACCTGAAATATCTATTATATCATCTTTTGATGCATTATTTAAAAATTCAAGAATTTTATTATCCATACTTGTTAATCCATCAAAATCAGGTTGATGATCTTCTTCATCTGATAAATCACTCATTTCTTCTTCTTCGCTTTCATCAGATAATACAATAGATTTCTTTTGTAATTTTGCCTTTTTCTGATTTTCTTTAATTCTACGTTCTAAAGATTCTAAATCATCAGGTTGATGAAATGGTGAACTATCTTTATAATTGAATTTCTCACTTAATGAAGTTGGTGCAGGTATTGGTGAACTTGAACCTGATAAATTATTATCTGAAACTCTCATTAATTTTCTCTTCTTTATTAAATTATTACCATTTAATGAATCAAGTCTACCTGATGATACTTTATATTTATTAAGTAAAGATTTTGTATTTTTAATTTCAACTTTTGTTGATGAACCATTTGAATTTTCTTTACTTGGTGAATCTTCAATTTTTAGTTTGGCTCTACCTTTTACTGGACTTTCAACTTCTTCTTCATTCTTTGAATAATTCAGAAATCTTTGCACGTTGCTCTTGAATTCACTTTGAGGGAAATTTTCATTTAAATAATCACTAACATCTTTAATTATACCTTTTTGTTTAGCAAAAGCTCTTAAAATATCAGATTCATTTAAATAATAAAATTTATTCTTAATTATTGAGAAATTTGGATGTTGTCTTAATCTTTCTCTCTTCTTTTCAAGTTCAACTCTTTTATTATCATTTATAGATGGTTGAATAACATTATTTTGATGTGGAGATGAATTTATAGCAATTGGTGAAGAATTTTCAACTTGAACCACACTCTCCCTCTCCCTCTTTGGTGTCTCTGTACCACCTTCATCCTTTTTTTGATACCAACTCATTGAACCTGTTGATGAGCAGAATTGAGAGAAAAAAAAAATTAATATTTCCATGCGTATATTAAAAAAAAAAAAAAGAACAATAATCAACGCGTTTCCCATAATAATAACCTAAACCTATACACTTTTTTATAAACCCAATTTTTCATACTTTTCCTTTAAATAATCTTCATCATTCAACCATTTCAAATCATCAACTGGTCTTTCACCCATTACACTTACTCTATAAGCGTGTCTAATTACAGGTTCAGTGAAATCAACAACTGGTGTATGTAATGTAGTTGCATTATTCCATAATACAACTGTATTTTCTTCCCATGATACTCTAACTTGTAAATCTTGTGATTGTTCAAGATGATCATACAAGAAATTCAACAAATAATCACTTTCTTCTTGTTTTAATTCAATAATTCTTCTACCAAATTCTTTATTTAAATATAATGATTTTTGCTTTGTTACTGGATTAACACGAACAATTGGATGAATATTTTCTTCTGGTTCTCTTCTTAAAATCCCACCATTTTTTAAATTAGTTAATCCTTGTTCTTTTGATGAATGTAAAATATGTAAACCTTCTAATCTATCAGCAAATTCAGGACTTAATCTATTATATGCTTCAACACAATTTGCAAATAAAGTATCACCACCACTTTCAGGTAATTGTAATACAGAAAATAATGTCAATTGTAAACCATTTTTTGAATATGAACAATCAGAATGCCAACTAACTGAATTTGTTGAAGATTTAAAAACTGAATCCAATTCTTCTTGTGATGCACCTCTAAATGTTATATGCATATTTGGGAAATTTTCAGGTGATCCAGATGTTGGATGAATATGTAATGGACCAAAATATTTCATAAAATTAATTGCAAATTCAGGTCCTAATTCATTAAAATTTTGATTTCTAAATGCAACAACACCTCTTTCAGTAACAAATTTAGATAATTCATTTTTACCTAATTCTGTTAATTCACTTAATTGAATACCATCAATAACAGAACCTAATTTAGGTGATAACCTCTTATTTGTGAAATTTGAATTTTTTTTAGCAAATAAATTTTCATATCCATTACCTACTGTTAAAGCTTTATCATAAAACTTCATATATTGATAAGGTTCAAATTTTTGATTTGGATTCCATGTTGGTAAATATTCCGGATATCTAGCTTGTGATTGATTCTCTTCATTTACAGTATATGAACCTTTACGAGTTTTACCACCATGAGCAGTTTGGAATTGTGAAGCATCATATTTGTTTTCTATTTGTACTGGAGCCATGTTTAAACTTTGACAAAAGATGGGGTATTGAAATTTTCATTGGTATTTATAGCTGTGGTTGCAACCCACAGTGTATCAGTTTTTTTGGTTGCAAATAACATAATGGTGCAATTGTGGCGTCCGCTACTTTTTTTTTTGTTGCATCAAGTTTTGGCAATTTATGATGCGCAGATATATGCTTTGAAACGCTTGCTTACTTATTCACTTTGGAATTTCTTTAATTCGGTTCGGATACAATAATAGTTGAATGATAAAGTCAACCGATTGATACTAAAAACTAGTACAAAGATTAACCGAAAAAGCTGTCAATTTCTGGATGTTTTGTACATTTTTAGAGAACATATTTCATGTAACTCATGCAAGGAAGGTTTAGCCAATAAATTGAATCAACCAATCATTGAAGCATCACTTTTTACTTGATTTGAAGAAATCATAAGTGAAACATTATTATAAATTGTATAGTTAATAAACGACAAGTCAAACAATTCATTAGTTGTCATGGCTACAAACTCACCAAATACTTCATAATTTGAAAACTCTTATTTAACTAGGAGTGTAAAATGTTTGACTTTTATGGCAACATCGATGTTTGATCATCAATAAACCGATATATAACCTATTTTGTGATTGTTCCGGAATAAAAATAAGATTTTGCGCGGAATATCAATCGATAAAAATTTCACTCGAATGTATAAATTATTATCTTGTGGTTCGAATGGTAATTATCAACTTGGTATAAACAATAATAAAGATCAAAATTCACTACAGTATTGTAAGTTTAATATAAATAATCAGATTACAGACTCAATTTCATTGAAACCAGTAAAAATATCATGTGGTGGAAATCATACAATGATATTATTTGAAAATAATACTGTATTTGCAAGTGGAAGTAATGAATTTGGGCAATGCGGGATACCTCGTGAAACTTATAGTAATTTACCTGTGTTTACTCAGATTGATGGAGTTTGGAAAGATATTTCATGTGGTTGGGAATTTTCAATTTTGATAGATTTGAAAAACAATTTATATTCTTGTGGAAATGGACCTAAAGGTGAATTAGGTTTGGGGAAGAAAAATCAACTGGAACTAGTTAAATGTTTTGAATTGGAAAATCTAATAAAAATAGAGTCTTGTATGAATCATACAGTAATACAAACTACCCTGAATAAATTAATAGGCTTTGGAATGTCAAGAAAAGGTCAATTGGGTAATACAACAGAGAAAATATTGGATATACCGACACAATTAAATTTTGATAATTTAGTAGTCACTGACTTCAAGTTAGGAAGAGATTTCACTATAATTGTTGATGATAACAATCAATTACATGTATTTGGTAAATTTCCTTATCAACTTTCAAATGATCAAATTGACAAAATTGAATGCATGTGGTCATCAATACATTTCCTAAACCCTGAACTAATCTCAATAGGTAATAATAGTCATGGACAATTAATTCCTAAAAACAATTTAAAAATTGATCAATTTACAGTTGGAAGTGAACATGGTCTAATACTTTCCAATAATCAAGTGTTTAGTTGGGGATGGGGTGAACATGGTAATTGTGGTATACAAACAAAGACCGATAAACAAGATGTTGTCTATAATTATTTAAATAAATTATATGATTTACAGCATAAAGTTGTATTAATAAAAAGTGGTTGTGCTACAAGTTTTATAGTTATACAAGTAGAATAAAAATGTTACGAAGTATCTTCTCCATATTCATCTAATGCATAAATATCAATTGATATTAGCTCGAAAGATGGAAAATATGTTCAACGTATTTAATATAGGATGGTTTGGATATTGAATAATTAATTCACTTGATTTGATTTCTAAACTAATCCAGAAATAAAGAATTAGAAACCCAGTGTTACATTAACCACTCTCTTTAACCACCCATAATGACAACATATCTATATATCATACTTGATAAACCATTTCATCAAGATACCATATATAAAAAAGTGATGATGTCTAGAAGTTTTTTTTCCCTCGCTCTTTTTGGTTCTATTTTTATATTCGATTTTTTAAATCTATAAATCTCACCCCGAATAGATTATGAGTGTATTTGGTGCTATATGTTCAGGTAGACCATTGATACTTGCTGAACAAGTTGATCAAACCAAATTTGTTATAAATATCCCCAATGCTTCAAATATATCTTATATTACAATCTTTATATTACCAAATTCACCATTTATTGATGATAATATTACAGCATTAATATATTTCCAATTACCAACTACAAATCAAACTCCAGAATATAAATTATTAGGAGGAATAAATCCTTCTAAACCATCAGCAATTTATAAGTTGAATAATCCAAAGAAATCAACTATACAAACAAATACTCATAATCAAGATGATATGGATATGGAAATGAATGACCAACCTATAGATTTGAATGATTCGGTGAGTATTAACATTGGTATATCAATTGAACCCACAGCACAAGCAGAGCAATTGATACAAGAATCTAAACAGAAACAAAGTGGTACTGGTCAATTACTAATAAAAGCTAACCCACAATCATCATCAACAGCTACAACAACTTCAACTACTGATACTGCAACCTTGGCAAACAAAATTGTAGGCCATGCGTACAATTACTTGGCCAGTTTCATTGATTCTCAAGGGAAAGTTCCTATAAAATCATTTGATAATTGGTGGGATAAATTTGAAACAAAATTACAAAATAATCCAAATTTTTTAAATGAAATACAAGACTAAAGTTAAATTTTTCTTGTAACAGGTTGTTACATATTTCCACTTCAATGTCTCAACTTGGTGATGCGGCGAATCTCTTCTCAAAATATTTTTTTTTTTCTCTTCTAGTGGTTATAAAATTTGTGGCGTTTTTTTTCTTTTTTGATTATAAATTTTCAAACACCATCCCACATTTCTTTCACTTACTAATCACTTTTTTATAAGTTTTTATGACTATCGAATCATCTACAAACTATTCTTTTGGTACTAAAGCTATCCATGCTGGTGCTCCAATTGATCCAAGCACTGGTGCTGTCATTGAACCAATTTCTTTGAGTACTACTTTTGGTCAATCTGAACCTTCAAAACCATTGGGTATTTATGAATATTCAAGATCAGCAAATCCAAATAGAGATAATTTTGAAACTGCAATTGCTTCATTGGAGAATGCAAAATATGCCATTGCTTTAAGTTCAGGTTCAGCTACTACTGCTTTGGTTATTCAAAGTTTAAAAATTGGTTCACATATGATTTCTGGTGGAGATGTTTATGGTGGTACTCATAGATATTTCACAAAAGTTGCAAACACTCATGGTATAGAATCATCATTTGTTGGGGATTTAGTTTCAGATTTAAAATCAAATATTAAAGAAAATACAAAATTAGTTTGGTTAGAAACTCCATCTAATCCAACTTTAAAAATTACTGATATTGCTAAAGTTAAACAAATTTTGGTTGATCATGAAAATGAAACTGGTAATAAAATTTTATTAGTTGTTGATAATACATTTTTATCACCATATATTTCAAATCCTTTAAATTTCGGTGCTGATGTTGTTGTTCATTCAGTTACTAAATATATTAATGGACATTCAGATGTTGTTATGGGTGTTTTAGCAACAAATAGTTTTGAATTACATGAACAATTTAGATTTTTACAAAATGCAATTGGATCAATTCCATCTCCATTTGATTCTTGGTTAGCTCATAGAGGTTTGAAAACTTTACATTTAAGAATCAGACAATCAAGTTCATCAGCTTTAAAAATTGCTCAATATTTAGAATCAAATGAAAATGTTATAAGTGTTAATTATCCAGGTTTAAAAAATTTCCCAGGTCATGATATAGTTGCTAAACAACATAGAGATGGTTTAGGTGGTGGTATGATTTCATTTAGAATAAAAGGTGGTGCTAAAGGTGCATCACTTTTCACATCTACAACAAAATTATTTACATTGGCTGAATCATTAGGTGGTATTGAATCTTTAATAGAAGTCCCAGCTGTTATGACTCATGGTGGTATACCAAAACAAGAAAGAGAATCAAATGGTGTTTTTGATGACCTTGTAAGAGTATCTGTTGGTATTGAAGATACTGAAGATTTATTACAAGATATCGAACAAGCATTGAAAAAAGTCGTTTCATCTTTGTAGATTTTATATATATAATAAATATAGGTTTGGTGTTGATTCTTGTTGTTGTAGTGACGTGTTAAAAGATCTGGTTGCGACTTAAATTTGTTGCAACAAAAAATTATTGTCTATTGATGAAGTTTCAATTTTCAATCTTATTCTTGATTGCTGTGGCACTTTGTTCAATTATAGATCCAAAGGAAAGGTTTATTTGTAATCCAAACGATATAACTGATTGTTATCCAAAAATATTCAAACCAACCAAAGATTGGCAAATTATTAAACCTGATCAAGATATCCCACCTGGTTTACACGTTAGATTAAATATAGATACTTTAGAAAAAGAAGCTAAACTAATGAGTGAAGAAGATTCAAACAACGATTTAGTTGTTCAAGGAGATGTTATTGATCATGAAGATCCAATTTCCAAAGCTATTAAACAACATAAATCAAAACGATCAAAAGTTAGTAAACAAGATTTATCAAGTTTCGATAATGCAGTTGATGAAGTTGAAAATAATACATCTGATCATGAAAGATTGAATCTTGCCTTGGATACATTGGAAGATTTATCTCATGATATTGAATTTGGTAGTAAAATAACTTCAAGTACTGATTTTGTTAAAAGATTAATTACAACCAGTCAAGAGTCTGAATCAATTAAAGAAAAAGTTTATCGAATCATTGCAAGCTCATTAAGAAATAATCCAGAAGCATTGAATAACATTTTAACTAATCAAGATGAATCGTTTGTTGACAATTTATTCACAGAGTTAATTCATTCATCAAAAATTATTCAAAAAAGAATATTAGGTATATTTCAAGCATTAATTCAAAATATAAATTTTAAAACTAAATATTTCACTTCAAATAGTATAGGTATATCAAATTTATTAAATGTTTTCCCAAAATTATCAAAAGATTCAAAAGTTAGAGTTGAGAATATTTTTCAAGATTTAAATTTAATTAAATCAAATGATGAATCTCCAGATTTTTCAATTTCAAATTATATTCAAACTGAAATAACATCAAAAGGTGAACTAACTCATTATGAGAATTTAGTTCAATTACATGAATCAAATAAAAATTTAAAACCAAATAAAGAATTTCTTCAATGGTTAACTAATCATCTTGAAGATGTAAAAAATTCAAAAAGACAAGATTCAAATTATGAATATTTACTAACTACAAGACATGAAGTATTTGGAAACCCAATGGGATTAAGAAAAGCACTTGCTGATGAATTATAAAATGACATTTTTCGTAAAAAATAATATATATTACATGTTAAATTTTAGGTTGTTGTGTTTAATCGAATAAACCGAATCCCATATCATCATCTGATTCTTCTTTTTCTTCTTCGGCAGCTTCTTCAGCAGCTTTTTCGGTTGAAGCACCAGCAGCAGCTGAAGCACCACCAGCTGAAGCACCACCACCAGTTGGAACTGATGATAATTTTTCATTACCTTCAGCAATCAATTCTTCAACGTTTTTACCTTCTAATTCACTGATTAATTTTTCAACTTTGTCTTCTTCGATTTCAACGTCAGCAGCAGATAAAACTGATTTGATATCAGCAGCTGATGGTGATGAATTACCAGCGTTAACTAACAATAAATAAGCAGCTAAATATTTCACTAAAATTTCATGTTAATATCACATTTTGTAAAAATTTGACATGTCTGACCCTAGATTTCTCTAAATAACTTGATTAATCTATGATTTGGACCGTGTTTTGAACATACTTTTTGTATTACTTTGATATTAATTAAAATTTCAATATAACGTTTTTTCACTGTTGATATGTGAGACTCATTTAAAATTATTTTGTGCGTGACTTGCGCGTGATCTTAGGGCTATACATAAATGGTTGCAAAAAAAATTGATAAGAACTAATATATTGGTGCCAAATTGATTGTGAAGTCATAGCAGTCAAATAGAGGTTTAGTTTTTATTTTTTAGCTGCTTTACATTCTACTAACTAACTTTTAATCAAATGGACCGGCACTTCAATCAATTAGCTTCTTGAGTAACTAATTCTGATTTTCACCTCACGGTGGAACAAAAGCTAGCTCATATATATAAATTGAGTTGGTCAGTTCTAATCAATTTTGTTATTCGCAACTAAGAATTTATAATTGTTGTGGTAATTGATGCTAATGTTCTTAAACGTTAATAATAAAGTCTTCAAAAAGAGTAATTTTTGGTTGCAAAAGTCTAATTGATTTGTTATTTTAAAGCCTAATAAGAACTAAACATCAAACAAAAATTTTACATTTATAACTGTTATATTCATCACTGTTTTATATTATTTCTTGGCTGTAAACCAGTTTATTTAAACATTAAAAGTAATTATAACCCACAGTTTCAAAATAAACTCACCCATACTTTCTAAAATTAATTAGATTCTATCAATCAGTGTGATTCAAAATTAAATAGATTTTAAAAATGACTTTTGATTAGTTATTGTCTTCAAATCACTTCATATACAATTTTTGTACACTATATAAAGTAATTTATTAGTCTGAATATCAAATAAAGCCTCAAATATTAAAATTAAGAAGCCTGAAAGTATTTACCTAGAGTTTGGACTTGAATTCTCAAAAATTTTGACATAGCTTCGCCGTAAATCGGAATTCACAAATTCTTACACAAATCCAATTCATTCAAACTTCAATAATTAAATAACTTCAAGCAGTATATGCTGGTCAGTGCTACATAGAGATATTATATACCAATCGTTGAAGTATATTAAACGGTGTTATCAGGGTTTGGAACAAATGAGGTGATGTTTGTGTAAAAATTATACAACTCTTATCGCATTGAAAATGAAACCTAATTAAAAATGTTCGAAATAAACAGTTTATAATTTATAAAGATTGGATAGAACCTTGACATGACATTTATCCAATATTGGTTTATAAACATTTTGCAAACACAAATATTGTCTAATTGAGATGAAAGCTGCTCAATTTTGATTAAAATGATTACTGAACCAACAGCGACAGTTAATTAAAAGCTATTCTATATTTTATCAATATACTGCTATGATTATTCAATGTAATGAAGCTTGGATGATGGATCTGTGAAGAAGAATTTGTGATGCACAAACACAAATATAGTTGGCAGGAAAAAATCGAACTTTTTGCACCCATTCAATCTACACGTAACTGTAAAATTATACTATGTATGTGCTAATTTCTATGATTATTTGAAGATAATTAAGAGATATATTGGCTTTTTATCTTCAAAATCAAGATTTAATTATAATTTCCAATCATTACTAGCTTTTTTGATTGTACGATTGGATGAAAAGTGGATATTAGTATAGCTTTCACTGGCAATAGATAGTAATTTGTTAATGTAGTTGATTATCATTTTTAATTTATCCAAACTCCAAGTATCAATATGCAGAAACTCAATTCAGTTAGTAGATGATGGATTTAATGGAATTATAAATTTCAGGGTAGCGTTGGATTTGAAATCGCGGCTTCAGATTTGAAGATTAATTTGTCATCTGAAACCACACAATGTCGAAACCAAAAGAATTTCCAGATTTATCAAAAGAACAAGAAGATGAATTGAAATTAAATCTACAACAATGGTCATTATCAAATGGATTGGTCATGTATCCACCTAATTTTGAACAATTTCAAGTTAATGTAGCTCCAATTACAGTTTTCCCAACCCCAATATCCAAAACATTATTTAATAAAGCTAATGACGTTCAAGTATCATTCAATGAGTTATACATAAATTTAATTACTAAGCATAAAACATATTTGATTGAAATTTTAGAAGAATTGTCAAAGTTTGATCCTGATTTCACAGGTAAATTATTCGATATTTATAAAAAAGTGAAAGATGATGTCAAGCAGCCATTGAGTTTAGGTATATTTAGATCTGATTACATGATTGATGAAAATTTGGAGGAAATCAAGCAAATAGAATTTAATACAGTTAGTGTTTCATTTGGAGGATTATCTACTAAAGTTAGTGAATTACATAAATATTTAAATTCATCAGGTCAATATGATAACAAATACAATACAAAATATTACGATGATGACGAGTTGGTTATAAGTCCATCTATAAAGGAAATTGCACAAGGTTTAGCTGATGGTAACAAGTATTATAATGGTAAGAAGAATACAATTTTGTTCATTGTACAACCAAACGAAAGAAACTGCTTTGATCAAAGGCATATTGAGTATGAATTATTTAACACCCACGGTCTAAGATCGGTTAGATTGACTTTGGAAGAAGTGGATCAACTTACGATACATGATTCTACATTGTATTTGAAATCTACAATGGAAGAAATATCAGTTATTTATTATAGATCTGGCTATTCTCCACAAGATTATGATGATGAAAAAAATTGGGAAAATAGATTATTTTTAGAAAAATCATCAGCTATAAAATGTCCTTCAGTATTGACACAATTATCAGGTAGTAAAAAAATTCAACAATTACTAACAGATAAAGAAATACTTGCAAAGATCCTACCAGGTAAAGACTTAGATTTACTTTTATCAACCTTTGTATCTATATACCCATTAGATGATACTGAATTGGGAAAACAAGGTAAGAAATTAGTATTTGAAAATCCAGAACAATATGTCATAAAGCCCCAAAGAGAAGGTGGTGGTAACAATATTTATAAAGAGAACATTCCAGAATTTTTAAAATCTATAGATGAAAAGGATTGGGCTGGTTATATTTTAATGAAATTAATCAATCCTAAAAGTTTTCATAATAAAATTATTAGAAATAATGAAATTTACAATGAATCAATAATTTCAGAGTTGGGAATATTTGGTACAATAGTTTTCAATGAACAAAGTGGTGATATATTAACAAATAAAAATGCAGGTTGGTTATTAAGATCGAAATTTGAAACAAGCAATGAAGGTGGAGTTGCTGCTGGGTTTGGTTGTGTTGATAATATTTATTTATATTAAAACTCAGGAGTTTGATCATTATTAGGTAAGGAAATGATATCTTCAAAAGTTTCTTCAACTGGTTCATTATTTTCAATATCAACAACCCATAATGCTCCTCCAATGGTATTTGTAAATAAGAAAAAAATACTAAGCATTGGAATTTGTTCAAGTGCTAATGCAGCCAATCCAAAAGCCATATATGAGTTATTATTTAATTTATAAATTGATTTAATTTCTTGTCTTGTATAATTTTTCAATTTGAAATATCTTTTATGAGCCAATAACCCCTTTGATTTACTTTGAAAAAATAATACTAATAAGGGACCTATGAATGGTATCAAACTAAGTAACAATATGAATACTAATTTTAAAAACAGGAATGGAAATAATGAAAAATCAGGAAATGACTTAATATAATCGATTGATCTATCCCAAAGTTTAATTCGTTTAAACCTTGATTTATTTTCATTAGTTAAAACATTATTCTCTTTACTTAACACTGCATCATAAGCTGCTTTTTGAATATATGGCATAAATAATATTGTTACAAAAAATAATGATAATTTATTTGATTGCAGGAATATCGAATACCAAGATACAACAAGGCCAAGTGGTCCCATTAATAATGTATAAATACTAGCTTGAATTGGATAAAATAATGTAAACATAATTGCATAGATGACTAAAAACATCATTAATTGAGGTAGCATTATTGTAACATAAAATGGCCAAATTGTTGGATGATTTAAAAAATAAATTATACCCTAAACTGTTAGTAGTAGACTAGATGATAATTATAAGTTATTCAAACTTTTAATGGATACCAATATGTTCCAGATTCAACTATTGCAACAAGGTTAATTGACATGTTGATATTTTATATAAAAGAAATGAAGCGGTTAATAAAAAATTAATTTTTGACAAAAATATTCATAAACAATTTTTAAAAAATCGTAGATACTCACAACCCGAGTTAGAGGTAAATGACTTTTTAATCCTAATCATCAAAACTAATAGTCATAAACAAAATTATAATTCTAGATTTGATATTGATACCATAAATAACTACATTTTAAAAAGTTGAATTTTGATTATGAGTTAGAAGACTCAAACAAACTCTTAGATCATATCGTAAATATATCAAACGATGAGCTATAAAACAATCAGTTTAACCATCAATCACACAAACTGTAGTAATGAAATTGGTTCATGGTTAGCCTTTGAAATGATATATTTGTCTCGTAAAAAAACTTAACTATGGGGTTTAAAATGCGCAACAATTCACACAAAATAATTGAAAATGTCATTAATTAAACTATTAAATATAAAAAAGAGTATATCCACTATATAATAACAAATTCTCATACTTCTAAACACATTCAAAGCTATCAGAAATTGAATAAAAACTTTAGTCACGTGGCTTTATATTATCCCCAGAATTATACCGCCGCAAATTTAGGCTTCAACAAGGTCCCTTGGCCCAGTTGGTTAAGGCGCGGTGCTAATAACGCCGAGATCAGCAGTTCGATCCTGCTAGGGACCAATTTGTTTTTTTTGCTTTTAATTCATTCAATCTGAGCTGAAACATTATCCAGTGCTGTCAATCATGTACCATTCTTATAATTTTTTTTGCAATCAATCACTTCATGTTTAGCGAAAGTTTTTCAGCATTCGAATCATCGTTATTTTCGAATCTACATGTTCAATGCTATTCCTCTTTAAACATTAAAGCTCTCATTCCAAAAAAGAAACTTTAAACATTTTACAAATACCAACTGGTCTAATCATTAAACATTTATTATATATACAAGAACTTCATCACAATCTATATCTGTTTACTTTATTCAATCTTCTTGCTGTAGATGCATTTGTACTAGTACGTTGACCACGTACAGGGAATCCATAGAAATGTCTCATACCAGCTACGGACCCTATATCTTTCTTCAACTTGATATCGTTATTAATCTTTTGTTTTAAATGCCCTTCGACTACCAATTGTGAAATTTCTTTATTTAAATCCATAATTTGAGGTTCAGTCAATTGATTCATTTTACATTGTGGATATATACCAACTTTTGCCATTAACCTTTCAGCAGTGTCATATCCTATTCCAAATATACTTTTGGCCAAACCCACTCTGACAGTAAAGTTATGTTTTATTGATTTACCAAATACAACAACACCCATATTGTAATGATGAAATTTTTCAAAGGTATAATTTTTTCTAGTAGTGCAAAAATAAAAATAGTTCTACTACCTGTATACAAATATTAGAATTTGATAAGAATCAACTATCTATATTATGAATTTCATGCCAAACGGTTCCAAACCGGAAACTTCTTCATTTACATGTAATACATGTGGCACTAGATTTATAAATGCTGAATTACAGAGGAAACACATGAAAACAGACTGGCATAGGTATAATTTGAAACGTAGGGTTGCTAATTTACCATCTATATCATCAGATGTGTTTGCTGAAAAATTTTTACAACTGAAGAATAATCCGTTATATTCTGGTAATGCAAATGAAGATGAATATGGGTTTTATATTGCAACTAGAAAGAAGAGAAATAATTCAAATAAAAATTTGACAAAGAAAGCAATAAGAAATCAAGCTAGAGGTAGAGCACAAGCTTTGAAACAAGAAGATGGTGCTAGAAGTGTGAGTCCTGCTGCTTCCATTGCATCGGAGCTTTCACAATTTTCATTAGGTGATGAAGATATTCACAATGTCGAATCGATAGATACAGGATCGGAGTTGAATTATACAGAATCAGATTTTACAGATTTGGATCACTCATCTTCAGATGAAGGTGAATACTCAGACGATGAGCTGGTTGAAGATATGAGTGTAATACCAATTACTCATTGTTTTTATTGTGGTAAAAACAATCATGAAATTGAAATAAATGTTAGACACATGTTTAATCAACATGGTTTATACATTCCAGAAAGGTCATATTTGGTTGACTTGGAAGGTTTGTTAATGTATCTTAGTGAAATGATTTCTATATACAATGCTTGTTTAGTTTGTGGATTTGAAGGGAAGAATTTAGAAAGTATCAGACAACATATTAGATCAAAAGGTCATTGTAAGATACCATATGAAACAAAGGAAGAGAAACTTGATGTATCTAGATTTTATGACTTTATAGAAGAATCAGATGATAAGAAAGAGTCAAATGGTAAAAAAGTTGAATTCACGGATGATCCAGAATCATCAGCTTTGATAATATATGAGGAAAATGGAATAAATGATAATTATACAGTTTGTGAAGTTGATAGTTCTGGTGTGGAGTTAGTATTACCAACAGGTTCAAGAATTGGACATCGATCCATGCAAAGATATTACAGACAAAATGTTGTATTGTCACAAGATAAACTGGATGGCCAGAAAACACAAGCATTGGTGGATAGAAGATATTCACCAGGTATAACGTATTTCCAATTATCTAAACAAGAAAAGGAAGTACAAAAGATTGAAAATAAGAGGAGAAATATTGATATTAGAAAGACAAAGACTAAGAAAGCCAACTATCAAAAACACTTCCGTGATGAGATTTTGGGTACCTAATGGATATATATAGGCATCAATGTAAACTGTATTTGGGTAGAACTTAGTAAGTTTTATAAATTTTACGTTTCATTTTTATAAATTGTTATACTTTTCAATACTATACCTAAAAATTGGGTAGGAAGAATACGGATCCTTGTAACAAATAAAACTAGTTTATTATAGACGTTCACCTCATTGAGAATGATCCGGAAGTGAATTATTATTATTACTTTTCCACCATATATATATTATCTACTTCACAGTTATTCTCTCTGGCCAAGATCCCCAATAAACATGGTATTGCTATTATGAACATAATCAAACATTTCTAATCAACATAATTCAACATTTGTGTTAGAAAATCCAATTTTAAACCAGAGATTGTTGCATTGATAATAATTTGTGGTAAAGCTTCCCTGATTGGTGATATAGTTTTCTTGATTCAATGAATATAATTTCATAAATTGATCAATTATAATTGCAAGCTTGCAAAATATTTGATCTCCACTATTGTCACATGATCAGTCACGTGAAAAGTTTACGTGATGTTTCACAAATAATTTTAATGTAGGAATCAGCATTACAATTTTGAGGGGAGAGATCTTCCGACTTATTTTGTGGAGAACGATTTTTTAAATTTGGAATGAGGGGCTTACATGCCATTTCACCGATTGATGTTGAATATTGGGTGAATTATGCTACATGTCAGTTGGTTTGACTAGTTACAATAAAAGTCGTTTATTGGTTGGCACGGCTTCACCTCGCTTCAATGAGAGATTAAGCGGTGGCTCAATTCTTGGCTAACGTTTTCTATCTCAGGAAAACGTTTGATCCCCGCAATAGAATTTTTAATATGATATGGTATATAGTGTTAGTATTAGTGGTTCAAAGCTCTTGAATATAATTTATATTGATCAAGAAAAAGAAAAAGAAAAGAAATAATATTCAACAGTTTTTTCTTTATTAAATTCCACAGAGGTTTCCAAAAGGGTAACACGCGTAGATTATACAAAACAGAAGTTTCATTTCATTCTTTAATCAATTTTTTCAAAATTTCATCAATTGGAGTAAAAAAAAAAATAATAATGGTTGCAAAAATGAGGGACAAATATAGAATTAATATATATAAATGATGATGTTTCAACTTTATATACGAAATTGAAACTTATTTAGGCAGAATGGAAGCAATACGCTCACATACAGAGAGTCACTTGCACAATGTGAAATCACATAGATCTGAAATCAGATCGATTAATTCTGGCGAACTTTTAAGTGATGTTGAACTTTTGAAAAAAATTGGGTATAAACAAGAATTGAGAAGACAATATAGTACCATACAAGTGTTTGGTATAGCATTTAGTATTATGGGTTTATTACCAAGTATTTCATCTACAACGGGAATAGGTTTAGAAGGGGGTGCTGCAGGATTAGTATGGGGATGGTTTGTTGCTTCATTATTTATCTTGTCTGTTGGAACCAGTTTATCATTTTTGGGCTCTGCAATCCCAACAAGTGGTGGATTATATTATTATTCAAATTATTATTGTCCTGATTCATTTCGTGTACCTTTAAGTTTTGTGGTTGGCTGTTCAAATTCATTAGGTTTAATTGGAGGTCTTTGTAGTATATGTTATGGATTTGCGGCTGAATTATTGGCTGCGGTTAATATAGCATATGATTTCGATTTTGAAATTACAAATGCAAGATGTTATGGTGTTTTTGCTGCATCAATTGTAGCAAGTGTTATAATAACATGTTTAAGTACTAGAAATGCTGCTTTGTTACAAAGTGCATCAATAGTTGTGAATGTAATTCTTGTTTTGTTATTTTTAATTGCTGTTCCTGTTGGTAAAGGTGGTAATTTTAATAGTAAAGAATTTATATTTGGAGATATAACAAATGCAAGAGCTTACCCTGTAGGGTTTTCATTTTTAGTATCATTATTACCAGCTATCTGGACTATTGGTAGTTATGATAGTGCTATACATTGTTCAGAAGAAGCCAGAAATGCTCAAAGATCAATACCTTTTGGTATATTAGGTTCAATTAGTGCTTGTGCTATTTTAGGTTGGATGATTGTTATTGTTTGTGCTGCATGTATTAAAGATGGTGACATTGCAGCTGTTCTTGCAACAAAAACTGGGTCACCAATTAGTCAAATAATTTATGATTGTTTGGGTAAAACATGGGCAGTTGCATTTATGGGTATAATTGCATTTGGACAATTTTTAATGGCAATTTCTATCCTGATTGCCTTATCAAGACAAGTGTGGTCTTTTGCAAGAGATGATGGATTACCAATTGTTTATAACTTTGTTAAATACATTGACCCAAAAATTAAAGTTCCAATTAGAGCAACATTATTTGCTGGTTGTTTATCTTTGATTTTAGGATTATTGGTTTTGATTCCAGGAACTGCTGGTTCTGGTGCATTATTCAGTTTAGCTGTTGTCAGTCAAGCATTTTCATTTTTCGTACCTGTTTTAATGTCTACATTACCTTATGGTAGAAAATTATTTAAACCTGGTCCATTTTGGTTCGGTACAAAAATTTCAACAACAATCAATATTATTACATTATGTTGGTCAGTCTTTGTCATGACACTTTGTATGTTCCCTGATAATGTACCAGTAGATAAAGAATCAATGAATTATACAGTTGTCATCAATCCAGGTATATGGCTCTTATCACTTGTAGTGTACTTCACTTATCAATGGAAATACTATACAGGTCCTAAATCCAATTTGGACGAAAAAGATGAGTTATTGGATAGTTCATCAGTTCGTAATGTCGATGAAATCTTATCAGAAAAGGTATAAAAAGTGTACGGAATATACGATAATTGTAACAAAATATACCTCACTCTAATTTTTTTTTTTTTTCTGAAACAAACGCGTCTTGAAAAATTGGATACACCATGGGTAGATTAGTTGGATTAGAGTTGTATAATTTCAAGTCGTACAAGGATAAAGCTGTTGTTGGGTTTGGAACATCATATTTTACATCAATTATTGGACCAAATGGTGCTGGTAAATCCAATATGATGGATGCAATATCGTTTGTTTTAGGTGTTCAATCATCACAATTAAGATCTCAAAATTTAAAAGATTTGATTTATCGAGGTGGAAGAGAAGAAAGTGATACTACTTTGGATTCAGTTGAACAAGATCCCGTTTCAGCTTATGTGATGGCTACTTATGAAAAAGTCGATGGAGAATTGATACATTTCAAAAGAACTATTTCCCCAAAGGGTAATAGTGATTATCAAATAAATGATCAATCAGTTACAATGTTGCATTATTCAAAAGTATTACAAGGAGAAAATATTTTAATTAAAGCAAGAAATTTTTTAGTTTTCCAAGGTGATGTTGAACAAATTGCGTCGCAAAATCCAAAAGATTTAACAAAATTAATTGAACATATCAGTGGGTCCAATGAATATAGTAAAGAATTTGATAAACTAAAAGAAGAAGTGGATAAAGCTCATGATGAGTCAAATGTTGTGTTTTCAAGGAAAAGAAATTTGAATTCAGAATCAAAACAATATAAAGAACAAATTGCAGAACAAAAAGAATTTGAACAATTAATTATTAAAAAAACTGATGCTATCAAAAAGATTCAGATGTATAAATTGTATCATAATGAAAAGAAACATCTTCGTATTAAAGAAGCAATCAAAGCGAAAATTGAAGAAGTCAATGAATTAAAGAATAAATTATCAATAAAAGAAACAACTTTTAAAAATTTACAATCAGAATATTCAAGAAGCACTTTAGAATTGAAGAAGTTACAACAACAATACGATGAATCTGAACGGAAAATCGAATCAACAGAAAGAGAATTGATACCAATTGAAGCAAATAAAAAATCTTTTACTCACAAGATCAATTCTCAAAAGCATAAACTTTTAAATTTAGAAAAAGATATTGAAAGACAAAAACTTCATGTTGAATCAATTAGGAAACAATTGAAAGATGCTCAAAAATTGTATGATCAATTTCTTCAACAAATTTCAGGTTCTTCACATGATATATCTCCAGAAGCTCAAAAGGAATATGAAAAATTAAGAACCGAATATCTTGCTTATAATGGTTCAGAATTGGAAGAACAAATTTCATTATTATTGAATGATAAAGATAGTTTACAAACAAATAAATCTAATCTTAATAATCAAAAGACTAATGCTGAAAACAGAGTTGGTGATTTAGATTCAGTTGTTAGTGATTTGAATACACAATTGAATGATTTAAATGATGAGATTAAACAAATTTTCGATAAGAAATCTGAAAAAGTTGAATCAAAGAATAAATTACTTAAAGAAAAAGATGAATTTAATCAACAAGAATTATCATTAAATACCCAACTAAGAGATGTTTTAATCAAATTAGATGAATTATCTTCTCAACAAAGAGAATCAAACAAACAAAAGAAGTTAAGAGAAAATTTATCAACTCTTAAAAGATTACTACCTCAAGGTTCAATCAAAGGTTTAGTACATGAATTGATACAACCATCGGAACAAAAGTATCAATTAGCATTATCTACATTGTTGGGAAGAAATTTCGATGCAATTATAGTTGAAACATCTCGTGTTGCTTACCAATGTATTGAAATTTTGAAAGAAAGGAGAGCTGGTACTGCTACATTCATACCATTAGATTCTATAGAACCTGAAATTATTAATTTAAACCATCTTCGATCATTGGCTACACCTGGGGTTGATATTTTAAGTTATGATGATAAATCTTTAGAACCAGCTATTAATTATATAATGGGAAATTCATTAGTTACTGAATCAATAAATGAAGCTAGAAATTTAAAATTTACAAAAGGTATTGATAATAAAATTGTTACTTTACAAGGTTCAATAATACATAAATCAAATTTAATGACTGGTGGACAGCAGAAATCTAGAATCAACTGGGATAAACAAGAATGGACAAGATTGAATGATTTGAAAGAAGAATTGTCACTTAAAGTAACAAAACTACAAGAATCAAGACCAAAAGATTTAGAAATAAATGTATTGACTGAGGAAATAAGTAATTTAGATGATAAACTACCATTATTAAGAAATCAGAAATCAACTATTGAAAGGACTATAAATGATAGACAATCTGAAATAAATTTTCAAAAAAGTTTAGCAAAAGGATTTGAAGAATCTATTCAAGTTAAAATAGATGAAATGAAGAAAATTGATGGTAAACTTGATAAATTGTACGAAGAAATCAGAGGTATTAAAAATGAAAAATTTAAGCAATTTTGTGAAAAATATGGATTAGATAATATAGAAGACTACGAAAGTATGCATGGAAATACATTGAGAACTAGATCAAAAGAAAGAAATCAATTTACTAAAACAATATCTACATTGACTACAAAATTAGAATTTGAAGAAACTAGATTAAAAGAAACTGAAAGTAGAAAATCAACAATTGAAAATTATATCACAGATTTAGATGAAGAATTGAAAAATGTGTTACAAGAAAAGAGTAAATTGGAAAATGTTTTAGATGAACTAGAATCTGAAAATGTTGTTTTTAATGATGAAATTAAAAATTTTCAAAATGAGTTGCAAACAAAATTGAAATCTTCAAAGATGGTTGAAACAGATGTTTTTGAAAATAATAATGAAATTGGCTTATTAAATAAAGATATTTCTGAATTTGAAGAAAATTTATTAAAAATAGATTCAGAAAGAGCCAATATATTGAAACATTGTAAAATCCAAAACATCGCATTACCATTATCCAAAGGTGAACTTGATAATATTCCAGTTGGTGAAGAATCAGAAGAATCAGTGAATGAAATTTATAATATTGAAATTGATTATGATTTAGATGAAAGATTCAAACAATCATTTAGTAAAGAAATGGAAAATGAATTACAAACAACATTAACTACAATTATTGAAAATTTAGAAAAATTAACTCCCAATTCAAAAGCAGCTGAAAGATTCAAAGATATTGAAAATAAAATTAAAAGTTATGATAAAGAATATGTTAAAGCTAGAAATAAAGAAAAACAAGTACATTCTAGATTTGAATCAATTAAAGAATCTAGGTATGAAAAATTCATTGATGCTTTCAATCATATATCAAGTAAAATTGATGCCATATATAAAGAATTAACCAAATCTCCAGCATCTCCACAAGGAGGATCGGCATATCTTACATTGGAAAATCAAGAAACACCTTATTTATCAGGGGTAAAGTATCATGCCATGCCACCAATGAAACGATTTAGAGATATGGAATTATTGAGTGGTGGTGAAAAAACAATGGCTGCTTTGGCATTATTATTCGCCATACATCTGTATCAACCGGCACCATTTTTTGTCTTGGATGAAATAGATGCAGCTTTAGATCAAGCAAATGTATTAAGAGTTGGAAATTACATAAAGAAATATGCTGGTCCAAATTTCCAATTTATTGTTATATCTTTGAAAAATACATTATATGAGAAATCAGATTCTTTAGTTGGGATATATAAAGAACAAAGACAAAATAGTTCAAAGACTTTAACATTAGATTTGAGTGAATATCCAGATGAAGAAGTACCTTTAGTTAGAGCAAATTAATATATAATGAAACTTATTGAAATAGAATTTAAACTTAATATATATTATGAAACAAAACAAATTAACTAAATTAATAAAGCACCAACAGCAGCGACGATGAATGCAATACCATAACTTGACACATATGGGACAGCTGCATTACTTGCCTTAGTTGCATTTTTAGAAGTTGAAGTTGAATCAGCACTTAATGATGAAGATTCAGATTCAGTTGAATGACTAGATGTATCTGATGAACGTCTGCTTGTTGTTGATCTTGATGAATCTGTTGATGAAGCTCTACTTGAGTTTGAAAAAGAACTTGTTGTTGAAACAGCTGCTAAATTTCCTGAAGTATCACCAGTTTCAAACCCAGTTTCATATGAATAATCTGAAGATCCAGTTTCAACAACAGCATTTCCAGTTGGACCAGGATCGGTTTGTTCAGCAGCCAAAGAAATAAAATCATCAGTAGCAGCTAATAAATCAGATGAATCAGCTCTAGCATATAAATCTAAACCATAACCTTTAACAATTGAAATTGAAACCAACAATACCGTAATAAATTTCATAATGACTGAAATGATGAAGATTGAAATAATTTATCCAGTCAGATCTTGTTGTTTATATAGTTCAATTGTTTCATGTTTCTATAAATAATCAAAGGCGGATTATTGTAAAAAAATTTCAGTTACTCGATGATATTGTTATTATGCATGTAAAGCTTAAAGTTTAATCAATGATAACTTCTTTAAAGGGCTATGCATTAGCCTAAATGAGGTGGCTAGACGATTGTAAAATTTATAAATTTTTCAATTTTTTTTGCAACTTAACCACCACACCAATGTTTACATGTTTCAAAATTGTAAAAATTCCGATGAATTCGGATTAATAATAACTCACGCATTCACGGTATTCAGTATTATTATCATCATGGCTGTACCTGGTATAAATGTAAACACTTGAGACGATGAAAGTTGACAAGACAACAGACCAAATTAATTTTTTTTTCAGGCAGTGTAAACAGAGACTCATGGTGTTATTGATTGATAAACATGCTAAATATTTTGAGTTATGTTTGAACAGCCTACCTTCAGCTGCTCAATCAGAAGATTCAAACAAGTTGGCAATGATATATTTCTGTTTACATGGGTTACAATTATTAAATAAATTTGATATTTCAAAATATGAACAATTTAAACATTCAATAATTCATGAATTTTATATTGAAACTTCCAATTTTGTTGCATTTAGATCTACAAATTATTTTAAAAACACAAAGGAGTATGATTTACCAAATTTATCGTCATCATTATTTGCATTAAACATTTTATTAATTTTAGAAGTGAATATTTATGATACAATAGATTGTGATAAATTAATGCAATTTTTAATCAAATGTCAAGTGATTGATGGTGAGAATAAAGGTGGGTTTGTTCCTACTTTAGATACAAACAATTGTCAATTTGGTGAAACCGATCTTCGACTTTGTTACATTGCATTAGTCATACGTCAAATAATCAAATCGAAAACAGATAAAGATATAGATCTAGAGTCATTGAAAACTTTTATATTAACAAGATTGAATTTCAATGGTGGATTTAGTAGTTTACACAATGATGAAAGTCATTTAGGTTTTACATTTTGTGCTATTGCATCATTGAAATTATTAAATTATCCATTAACAAAACTTAAAAGTACTCGGAAATGGTTAATACATAGACAAGTCAATTATAACCCTGATTTACATGATGAATATGAATATTATAGAAAAATGGATATTGGTGGGTTTAACGGTCGAGAGAATAAGTATGCGGATACGTGTTATTCATGGTGGTGTACGGGATCATTATACAACATTGATACAGCAAACTTATCATTTATAAATATGGAACAAGCAGAAGATTATTTAATAGAGATTGTTCAAAATAGATTAATTGGTGGGTTCGGTAAAGAACCGAAATCAAGACCTGATCCTTTACATACTTATTTAGCATTGGCAAGTTTATCATTATGGAATCATCAAAAATATGGGCTATCACAAGTTGAACCAATCATGGTGATTAGTCAACAACTGTATAATTATCTCAACAATATAAATTGATAGTTTCAAAACTCTTGTGATGTTTTTTTTTTCCCTGATTTCTCTACCACTTTCTTTAAAACCACGAGTGCTGAAAAATTAACAAAATTGCCAAAAAATCAGTGGTTCATGAAGTTCAATGTCAGTGGCAGCTAAGAATGATAATACCCAAGTGAAACCAGGTGCAAGAGATCATTTGATATCGGGGGCAATTGCAGGTTTGGTCTCGGCTATAACATTGCAACCATTTGATTTATTGAAAACAAGATTACAACAACAACAATTGACTTCAAAGCATGAAGTGAAAACGTCATTGGTTAAAGAACTTCGGAAATTAACAAAAGTGAAAGATTTATGGAGGGGTACATTACCGTCAACACTACGAACAAGTATTGGGGCTGGATTATATTTCACAATTTTATCTAAAATGAGATTTACATGGGCTGAATATAAATTGAAACAAGATTCAAGTATAAATCTACGTAGTGAATCTTCAATCTTACCTAAATTAACACCATTTGAAAATTTAACAACTGGATTTATTGGTCGAGCTATTGTTGGATATATAACAATGCCAATTACAATTATAAAAACAAGATTTGAATCTAATTTATATAATTATAATTCAATGTATGAAGGTGTTTCAGGAATATATTTAAATAAAAGAGATCCATTTAGTATTGATAATGGTGTAAAACCAGCTGGTTCAATACGAAATTTTTTCAAAGGTTCAATAGCAACTTTGGCAAGAGATTGTCCATATGCTGGATTAAATGTTTTAGCTTATGAAGGATTTAAAAATGATTTATTACCTTTAATTTTTAATAAGAATAATTATGATTCAACATTTAAATCAAGTTTAATAAATTCATCAGCTGCTGTATTGGCTGCAATTACATGTACAACAATCACAGCACCATTTGATGCTATAAAAACAAGATTACAATTAACAGATGGAAATAAAACAAATTCATTAATTAAAACATTTAAAATTTTAATCAATGAAGATGGTGGGTTTAAAAATTTATTTCGTGGTTTAAGTTTAAGATTAGGTAGAAAAGCTATAAGTGCTGGTATAAGTTGGTGTATTTATGAAGAATTGATCAAGAGTAAATTCACAACAAAGATATTGAACAGAGAGAAGTTGATATAAAACAACATAAACTTGTAAATAGACTTATTTATAAATATTTGATATATTGCCTTCCGCTGGATATTTTGATAATTTTTTCTCCATTCCCCAATATTTTTTTTTTCCAATCAACATTTTCTCCAACTAAGTTAGTATGAATCAAGAGTTGATCAACAGTGCTGTTGAATTCTTGAAGGATCCTCAGGTGGAGTCGTCACCACTAAATAAGAAGGTTGAGTTCTTGGAAACAAAAGGTTTGAATCAACAAGAAATTGAAGAAGCTTTGAAAAGAGTCAATTCAAAAACTACTACTGCCCCTGTTACATCATACCAACAAGCTACTCAACAACAACAACCTCAACAGCCAATTGATTATTACAATGTGAATCCTCCAGCTGTACCTGAAAGATCATGGAAAGATTATTTTATAATGGCAACAACAACTGTTGGAGTAACGTATGGATTGTATCAAGTAATCAATCGTTATTTAATCCCTTCTATAATTCCACCAAAACAAGCTACTATAGAACAAGATAAACAAACTATCAACGAAGAGTTTTTAAAAATTGATAAGATTTTAGATCAACTAACTAAAGAACAAGAAGATATCAAAAATCAAAATGAAGAAAAATTAAAAGATGTTGATACTGTAATTGATAATATAAATGATTTTATTAACAAATTTAATAAAGATAAATTAAAATTTGATGATGATTTGAAATTAATGAAGTTGGAAATTAGTAATTTAAATAATTCAGTTGAAAAAAATATAAATTTAATCAAAGAGAATATAAATATTGAATTGAATGAAATTAATGATGAATTGGTGAGTTTGAAAAATTTAATTAAAGTTAGAAATAATCAAGGTTCATCAAATTCAAATGGTTCTAGTGATTCAAGAAAAATAGCACCTGTTTCATCAATTCCATCAGCAGCAGAAATTTTAAAACGTGCCAGAGAAAAGAGTGGCAAACAAGAAGAAGATAAGAGTAAAGTTGAACAAAAAATTGAGCCAAAAGTAGAACCAAAAGCTGAACAGAAAGTTGAACCAAAAGTTGAACAAAAAGTCGAGCCAAAAGTTGAACAGAAAAGTGAATCAAAAGTTGAAGAAAAGAAACCTGAAGCTGAAATAAGTGCTAGTGTCACTAAAAACGGTATAACTGCTGGTGGTATTCCATTATGGCAATTACAACATAAAGAAGAAGAAGAAAAACAAGAACAAGAGCAACAACAACAACAAGAACCACCATCCACAATACCAAGTTGGCAATTAAGCAGTGAAGAAAAAGAAAAAGAACTTCAAAAGAAATTACAATCTGTTAAACCACCATCTTGGCAATTGAATCAAAACCCAGAGCAACCAAAACAACAATAGCCACCAACCTAAACAAACTTAGCCAAACTTTATCATATACATAGTTAATGTACAATTGTAATTATAATGTAAAATCATTAAGGTAGTTGTTGTTGCAACTTGTCTGAATTTGATATCACTTACACGTGTTGTATGCAGTACGTCAAATTGTTTAATTTGTAGAAATTTTTTTTCTTTTTTTTTTAATTTTTATTTTTTTTTTTGTTCTCTTTTTTTAATCAACAAAACCAATTTAATTCATTAGTGCTTTTTCAGTCTTTATTTTCAAAACTGTTCTAATAGTATATATCCCACAAACCATCGACAGGTAGACACATCGAGTTTTAAGAGGAGCAAGAAGAATATCATAAACAAAGACAGAGGAAGAAGAAGAAGCTATTTTGGGTATTTGTCTACACATTCATTTAAAAAAGTAAAATATAGACATAATTGCATTTATTCTTTTTTTTTTTTCATTTATTCATTCATTTAATTCATATTGGAGTTTGTTTTATTCAAGATTTACATAATAACTTGTTTTGGTTGTTTTAGTTGGTGAAAATTTAAGGTCATTTCATCATTATTTTGGTTAATTTTTTTCATTTTTCATTTTTCATTCTTAAAGGTTGTTTTAATTAATTTATTTTGACATTTTCCAAACTTGATTGTTTAAAGGGGTTTTCATTTATTTATTTATAAAAGTTTGTTTTAATTTACATGTTTCATTATGTCATTACCATCATCACCGATTACAAAGTCATCTGAAATACAAATTTATCAAAAGAGGGAGTTGACCTCGTCTCCATTTCAAAATCAATTAGAAATGATTAATAATTTGTCAGTCAATAATTTGAAACATAAACAACAATATTCACAGAGATATCATCAAAATTTTAATAATCATTCAGGTCAAAATCAACAGAATCATGGGAATAATTATCATCATTTACAACAACAGAATAAATATGCACTTGCTGCAGTAGCTGCGGCAGCAGCTGTTCAACATCAACAACAACAGAATTATATTTTACAACAACAAGCTATTTTGGCTCAGAAACAACAACAACAACAACAGCAGCAGCAACAACAACAGCAGCAACATCATCATCACCAGCAACAACAACAGCAACAACAGCAACAGCAACAACAACAACAGCAACAACCACAACATAGTAATCATCAACATCAAGTACAATCACAGCAGTCTCAGCAACTGGCTCTCAAGTTTTACAACAATCAAACTAAATCATCAACACAAGTTTATTCTCAACCTCAAGTTTTTGCAGACGATTCCAATGGCTCTGCTTTTTACAATTTGATGAATATGAGTTCTCAAACAATCAACTCACCTACTAAACAATCATCGGTATCATCAGCATCATCAATTACTACAACAAACACACAACAGAATAACATTTCATTTCATTCTAAATTTTTAGATAATAGTAATAATAATTCACCAATATTATTACCAACAAATACAAGTACAATTTCTAATTCAGGGACAACAACCCAATCAAAGAATAATTCACCACCACCAAAATTATTTTTATCCAACAATACTGGTGAATCTAGTAATTCACCATTATTAAATGGATTAACCCCAACAACTACAACTTCAACAAGTAATAATAATAACTTTTTGAATTCACCAAGTTTATCGGGTACAAACAATATTTGGATTGGTAATAATGGGGGAGGTATTTGGAATACTACATCAAGTCAAAAAAATGGAGGAATTTGGTAAAAAAGAAAAAGGACGGAGTTTTCGTTTTAATATAATTTTTAGGTTTTTAGTGTAATATAAATTTTTTAATGGTAGAAGGTAGCGCGTCTGTTTATTTATTTTTTTATATTTTTCTACCGCGAAAAATCAAAACAAGTACCACCATCATCATGGTATTAAGTCAAGTTCAAATAATCAAGTTGTATACATCCAGACTAGTGAATTCGTTGGTGCCGAATGAATTAGGAGAAGAATATAAGTTGAGTATTTTAAATGAAATTTCAAATAAGCTATTGAACAGCCCCAGTCAACAAATTGATTTATCAAATGTTATCAACAAATTAAAATCACAATTTTATGAGTTAAATAAAGTTCAAGAATGGGATCAATTTCAAAGTATCATAACTTCATTATCTAAATATCGAAATTTGGATCAAATCAGTAATTATCTTGTTTTTTTAAATACATTGAATAATCCAAATGATACTTATGAATCTAAATCTACTGATTTAATTGTACCTGAAAATGCTACAATGTCTCAAATTATAAAACCTTATTATGAAACATTGGATGAAGATCAAATAATAACTTACTTGCCATATATTTTATTAGGTTCAGATTCAAAATTATTTCAATTTAATGTTAATTTTACATCTATACAAATTCCAAATAATATTAATAATGGTTATAGTTGTTTATTGAAAAATATATTAGAAGCTGCATTGTTATATAAGCAATTAGATTTAATAATACAAAAGAATAAAGGACTGATGCAAGAACTGATTAAAGTAGCATTCATATCAACTTTAGAATCCAGTTTAAATTCATACATTCAAGATATTAATAACATGTTCAATTTAAAACCATCAAGTTTAATCCAAATTTATTCATACTTATATTCAACCTGGATCAACAAGCTACGGTTCTTATATAGATGTTGTAAAAGATTGAAACTTGGAGGGTTTGAATTTTTATTATTCATTTATAAGTTTACAAAATTCAATGATCAAATTGCAGACTTCAAAAAATCGATCTTTACTGAAATTTCGAAGCCATATTTCAATCTAGTGGAACGTTGGATAATAAGTGGTGAATTACTTGATGATAATGAATTTTTCATATCTTTTGATCAATCACAAAGTGAATTTAATAACATTATAAAATATGATGAAACCAAAGTGCTACCTTCATTTAAGAAGCTTGGATCCAAGATGTTTCAAATTGGAAAAACATTGATATTTCTTGGTAAATATTGTCGTGAATTAAAATGGGTGAATGATTATAATTATAAAAATTCCAAGATATTATATGAGAATCATAATGGATTAATATCAATGAGTGAAAATGAAATCACAGATTTGATTGATAATCAATATACTGAATTAATTTCATTTTTATCAAATGTCTTACATTCAAACAACTTATTAGATCATCTTGAAAATTTGAAAAGATTTTATCTTATGGAATGTAATGAATTTATTGAATGTTTAATTCAAAAGGGATTTGAAACGTTTCTGTACCCATCAAGTAGAATATCATCTACATACTTGAATAAAATTTTACTAGAAAGTATTGGTGTATCAGTAGTTAAAAATTTCAAATATAAAGAACGATTAGATTCAAGAATTTTAAATAGTGATGAGAATTTAATTGGTTGGGAATTATTTACAATCGAATATCAAATTCAAGATTTACCATTAAGTTTTATACTATTTGATGGTCAACAACATTTGCAATATTTAAAAATTTTCAATTTCTTATGGAAAGTGAAACATGTGCAATACATGCTTAACTCAAATTATAAACTTTTCAATCAAATCAAAGATAAAATTTCAAAGTCTATTAATTTAATACGATTTGAATTTATAAAATTTTTTAATGAAGCAGTTTATGAATACTCGTATGAAATAATTCAAGAAAGCTTTGAATTGTTTATTACAGAACCATTTGCGAAGAAGAAAGATTATAATATTGATGAATTGGTCACTATACAAAATAAATTCATCAATCATTTGGAACAAGCATTTTATAAAACTGATATACACCCAATATTGGAAATCATATACAAGTTTTGTTTAAGTTCTCAAGAGTTTTATTCACAAATTACAAGTAACGATGCTGATGATTTACGAAAACTAATGTCAAAAATTACATTACTTCATAAAGAGTTTATAAAACTTACAAAATAATAAACAGAATATATTGTAGCACATTGTTCATAAACCTCGTTTCAGCAAATGTTTCTAACTCTTCAAATTCTAGAATGCAAATTTTGATTCGATTTTAATCTGGGTATATATTTAGTGGAAAATTTTATTTGTTATGAATCTTGGGTGCAAAAATGTCCTTTTTCTACTAATATTTTTTTTGCTTCTGTGTATCACAAGTTCTTCTTCACAAATTCATCATCCAAGCTTCAGATCATTGAATAATCATAGCAGTATATTAGTAAAACATCGAGTAGTATTTGATAAAGCATTAATGTCAGTTCAGTGATCATTTCAACCACAATTGAGCAATTATCATATCAATTAAACAAGATCTGCGTTTTTCAGATAACCATAACCTAATGCTGAATCACTGTCATGTCTGAGTTTTATTATAAGCTTACCGGCAGTCCGCCATTAATTTTAAGTACAAATAATTGGGTTCTAAAGTCATGACAGTTTTATACTTCTTACCCAAACATCACCTCATTTGTCCCCAAACCTGATAATATACATCAACGATCGGTATATAGTTTTTCTATGTAGAATTGACCAGTTTACTGCTTGAAATTGTCCAATAATTGAAGTTTTGGGTGGTTAGAACTTGTGAATTCCAAATGACGGCGAAGCATTGTCAAAATTTTTTGTAAAAAGTGGGAGATTCTCTTGATAAAGAAGTGAAAAACAAGTGGAAAGGGTGTAATTGCATCTTTAAGCTAAAATAGCGCTCTCAGAGTAGCTTGTTGCGTGGTAATCTCTTGATAACTAGCTGGCAACATTGTTTGTGTCAAGCATACCAGAGAAAAATACCTTAATGTATAACTCTACTGGAAAAAAAAAAAAAAAATGGTCGCATAGTTAAGATATTACAGTTAAAAGCCCATAGTTAAGAGCCCATAGTTAAGAACCCATAGTTAAGAGCATATCAAATTTTTGTTTGCACAGAAAAGAGAGGTGCAAACAGAAATTTTGCAGTCTGTGTATCACAAGTTCTTCTTCACAAATGGATCATCAAATCTTCAATATATTGGACAATCATAGCAGTATACCAGTAGAACATTTAGCAGTGTTCATTTAAGCATCATTGTCACTTCAATGACCATTTTCAGCAAAATTGAGCAATTTTCACATCAAGATTCTTACACAAAGATTTTCCTCCCAACATAATATACATCAGCGATTGGTATTTGGCATCTCTATGTAACTTTGACCGACTTATACTGTTTGAAATTATCTAATTATTGAAGCTTGAATGGTTTGAAATTGTGTGGAACTTGTGAAATTTTAATATACGGCGAAGCTATGTCAAAAATTTTTACAAATTGAAGTGAAGCCCTTAGTTGAATTTTTGAACATTCTCAAAATCAATGTTTTAAAAAACATATGACATTATACTAGTAATAAAACACATTTAGACCATGAAGAAAGAGTTTAAGAATTGATTAAAAGATAAAAATCGGATAAATATACTAAAAATATTGAAATCCAATTGAATTGTTTGCGAATTATACTCAGTATCTTGAAATATATTGCAGTCCGATAATTTTGTAAGTTGACATAATTTATGTTAGTTAATTTAGGCTGTCACAACTCTTTAATGATCTTTAATGAATTTGAAACAAGCGATTGGTTGAATTTAACCTGAAAATTTGTGTTCTACTATTAATGACAAATTTTTCTTTGGTTGTTCAAAAAACAAAACCGTGTAGCCATTACAGTTTCTCTTATTTCTTTGAGATAATCTGTTTTAAATTATGTGAATCATTAAAATATGTACGAACCAAGTTTTCCAAGACCATCAAAACCACTGTAACTATCGTTTTTTAATAATAAATATATATGGGTAAATCTGAATTTCTTATTTTGTCTATTTAGTGATACAAAAAGTTTCTTGTCTAGTTTTAATCTTTAGTTTACAGGGAATAAGAGTTGTTTATTGAAAATGTTAAAGTCAATTCAATCTACTATAAGCTGAAGAGTTTATACGTGTTGTTATTATTTCATATTATTGTATTTGAATTTCAAACAAAGTAGATTTATTGATACCCACGGTATATAGTTAATTTTGATAAGACCCTTTATAAACCTTACACAATTATTTTTTTGATCAATAGCCAAGCAAATTGAGCAATATTAAATTGAGCTGATTTGTTAAAACACTAAACTTTCTTATGAGCCAAGCCACTTTTAATTGAAATTGTATCAATTTGGTTATGCTTAAATTTCTATCTAGCTTTTAAAGAAAAAAGCAAAATAAAATCCAAATTTTTTGCTGCAAAAAAAAATACTTAATTTTTGCAACCAAAATTTGTACCGTGGTTATAGCTCCAAATTCAATAATTAAAACTATAAGATTGTTGAATTTATTTAATTTATTGATTTTTGATTATAAATCAACATATATTCGAGAACTAAACACAAACAGCTCAGGAATTCAAAAATTTTGTAGATTTGATAGGTTAGTACAATATTTGATCAGATATTAAGAACGCAACTGTACATTTCTTGTCATTTGTTTGCTAAATTGACTAATTTTATAAAAATTGAGACTTAAAAGAGATGCGCTACCGGTATACCGATAAATAACTTCTTCCCCACTTGACAAATATTGATATTGACGTCAAAGTATACAGTTGAAAAAGTTCGTATTTGAATCAAAACTTAAGACAAGAAACATACATGCATCGGAATTTAGTACATTGTATAATAAACTTTATTTTGTAGTTTATCTACCTTAGTGCATAAATTCAACCATGTGACTTTGATTTTACCGTGGTATAAAAAAAACTGTGTACCGATTTATAATTAAAACCGACATTAAAGTGTAGTTTTAAAAAGTTTACACTTCCAAAACATTGCAATCATAAATACATAACATAAAAGAAGCTCCAATGCAAAGTAAGTTGATATCGGATCTTCAAAGTGAAATGAAATTTTAAATCCAAATTATAATACCAACCACCGCAATATTTTTTCTTTTATCTGCCCCAGATTCTTCTCGTTTGATTTTATTACTTTTTATTTTTTATTTTATTTTTATTTTTTTTTTTTCAACAATTTTACAATAAAAGTATATATTCAAAGTAAATTTCTTTTAAGTTATATATTTATAATTAGTCAATCATTTTAAGTCATGGACGAAGTAGATTCTGTTTTAGTTGATAATATCAAATCATTTGCATCTGGTGGATTTGGTGGTATATGTGCTGTTTTAACTGGACATCCATTTGATTTAGTTAAAGTTAGATTACAAACAGGGTTATATAATAGTTCAATTGAATGTATAAAACAGACAATTGCCAAAGATGGACCATTAGGGTTCTACAGAGGTGTTTTACCACCATTACTAGGAGTTACACCAATGTTTGCTGTTTCATTTTGGGGTTATGATGTTGGTAAAAGTCTTGTTGGTAGTTTTACAAATAAAACACCAGATAAATTCACAATTGGAAATATTTCAACTGCTGGTTTTATTTCAGCTATTCCAACTACATTAGTTGCAGCACCATTTGAAAGAGTTAAAGTTATGATGCAAGTTCAAGAAGGATCAAAAAGTATGGCTGCTGTTGTTAAAGAAATGTATAAAACAGGTGGGTTAAGTTCTATTTTCAGAGGTACAGTTTCAACATTTGCAAGAGATGGTCCAGGTAGTGCTGTTTATTTTGCTTCATATGAATTTACAAAAGAAAAACTTACAAAACCAGGTGAAACATTCTCAATTGGTGCTATTATGTTTAGTGGTGGTATTGCTGGTGTTTCCATGTGGTTGACCATTTTCCCAATTGATACTATCAAATCTACTCAACAATCATCAGCTGTTAAAACTTCAATTGTACAAACCACTAAAAATATATATGCCAAAGGTGGTATTAAAGCATTTTTCCCAGGTGTTGGTCCAGCATTAGCCAGAAGTTTCCCAGCCAATGCTGCTACCTTCTTGGGTGTTGAAATAGCTAAAAATTTCTTAGATAAAGTATTTTAATCTTTATATATTTATTTATTTATTCATTCATATATTCATATACATATTACTATTTTTTTATACGGCTGCGAAATGAAGTAGTGTACCTTACTCAATCGAAAAAATAATTATTCTGTAAATTAACCAAAATGAACGTAAAAAAATCAACATTTACTTCATTATCAACGATAAGCAATAAACTAAGAAAATGACATTATCAGATGAGCAAGTATGTACATTATGAAGAGGAATAATATTGAATGGTTACTAACATTATTAGGTAAAATCTGAGCTTACTAAAATGCAAGCTTTCATTGAGAAAGAAGCAAAGGAAAAAGCCAAAGAAATCAAATTAAAAGCAGATGAAGAATATGAAATTGAAAAAGCATCAATTGTAAGATCAGAATCATCAGCAATTGATTCTACTTATGAACAAAAATTGAAGAAAGCCAGTTTATCACAACAAATTACAAAATCAACAATTGGTAATAAAACAAGATTGAAAATTTTAAGTGAAAAGGATCAAATTTTAAATGAAATTTTTGAAAATGCAGAAGCTGAATTGAAAAAGCTTACTACCAATGAAGAAGAATATAAGAAGATTCTTGTTGGTTTAATTGAAGAAGGTGTTTTGGCATTATTAGAAGATAAAGTTTCATTAAGAATTAGAGAAGCAGATAAAAAAGTTGTTGAATCTGCAATTGATGAAGCTGCTAAAAATTTTGAATCTAAATCTAAATTCAAAGTTGAAATTTCAATCGATGAATCTGAATATTTATCAAAAGATATTGCTGGTGGTGTTATTGTTATAAATGGTCTGGGTAAAATTGAAGTTGATAATACTTTAGAAGAAAGATTAAAAATTTTATCTGAAGAAGCTTTACCTGCAATTAGATTAGAATTATTTGGACCATCACCAACTAGAAAGTTTTTTGATTAAAATAATATATAAAACTCATTTGTGTCTCTGATGATATCTTTCTTTCTATCAAGTAGGAAAAAAAAATAGAACTCTAATGTTATTGCCACGAGTGAAGTTGAATACATTACATATAACAAAACTATCTAGTATATGTCGCTCTAGGTTTGTTCATAAAGTGCCTCTAAATAGCATTAATCCTATTGAGTTACAACGACAGATTGATAAGATTAAACCAATTCAACCAAATGATCATTATGTTTCTTGCACAATTTTCAATCAAAATGGTGGAATTACAGCTGTTTCCAAGAAATATCCCAAGATGTTATTTCTCAAAGATAATCATTTATTTCCTCGAGATTTAAGAAAGATTGATACATCATCAATTGATGTTGTTCCTGTTATCATGATTCGTGAATCAAATGCTATATTGGTCAATCTACTACATATAAAAGCAATTATAAAGAAAGATTCAGTCATGGTTTTCGATACTTCTAATCCAGATGTTGCAAAGAAATTGGGTACTTTCATGTATGATCTTGAATTAAAATTACAAAATAAAACATTATTAAATTCAAATTTTTATGAATTTAGAGCTTTAGAAACTATTTTAATCAGTGTTATGAATTATCTTGAAATTGAAATTAAAACTTATTCACAACAGTGTGGGTTGATATTAAGTGAATTAGAAGATGAAGTTGATCGATCAAAATTACAACAATTACTTATAAATTCAAAAAAATTATCAAGTTTTCATCAAAAAGCAATTTTAATTCGAAATGTTCTTGAAGATTTATTAGAAACTGATGAAGATTTATCAGGAATGTATTTAACAAAACCAAAAATTTATAATCCAATAAATTCAGATCAAAATTATGAAGATTTAGAAAATATTTTAGAATCTTATTATAGACAATGTGATGAATTTGTTCAACAAGCAGGTAGTTTATTAAATGATATCAAAGCTACTGAAGAAATTGTTAATATTATACTAGATACAAATCGAAATTCCCTAATGTTATTTGAATTGAAAATCACAGTTTATACATTAGGATTTACAGTTGCAACTTTATTACCTGCATTTTATGGAATGAATCTTAAAAATTATATAGAAGATTCAAATTTAGGATTTGGTTTAATAATTTGTTTATCATTGATCCAAGGGGCTTGTATTACATGGTTAAATTTTAGAAAATTACATAAAGTTCAAAAATTAACAATGATGAATGATGGATTGAAAATTCAAAGAAAATCAAATTATAAAACTTCATTATATAAATTATTTTATGGAAGTGGTAAAAGTAAACATTTTGATAGACCTACAATTAATGAGAAAGACGTTATATGGAGAATGATTAATGACGATAAACCAATAAAATAATATATTAATCAGATTCTACTTCATTATCTGAATCAGATTTATTTACAACTTTATTATCTTCTTCTTCTCCACTTTCATTTTCAACATAAACTGGTAAAACATTATCTTCTTCTTCTGCTTCTTGTATTATTTCAGGATTTTCATCAAATTTTTTATGTGTTGACGTTACTGGTTTTGAAATTGATTCATCTTCTGGTTTAACCAATGTTCCTTCTATGGATATCATTTTCCCAGTTGTATATATTGCTTTAATGGTGAAAGTTAATTTACCTTCTATTTTTATACCATCTTTATTCACCCAATAACCAAAATTTTTATTATCGAGTTCATCTTGTTCATTATATTTGAATGACCAATCTTCGGGTATACAATATTTTTTAATTGAACAATTAAAAGTATCATATATCAACAATCCTAAATGAGATGGAGATTGTAAATATATATCACCATTTAAAATATCACCAACTTCAGGTCTAAAGATTAAAAAATCAACATTTATCCAGAAAAACATAAATGGTGTACTACCGTCAATTTGACCTAGTTCGAAATTCTCATTTGATGAATCCATGAATTGAATATTTGAATAACTTATTACTATTCCATTTAATTTTGCAACATATGTCATGATTAATGGATCTAAATGTTGTTGTTTTATTCCATCGATTGCATCGTTTAATCTCGCTGGGGATAACGACACGTATAAACTGGATGACACTTTCTTAAATGATTCGGAAAATCCTTTCTCATTTATTGAGTTTGAAGATTTATGTACAAGGTTTCTTTTCGGTTTAACTGTCATTGATGATATTTTTTTCAACTTGATGAGATGTGAGAGAAAAATATTTATTTTGCATCTATTTTCTTTGCTCTAATTACAATTGGTATAATACCACCAGTTGGGATTGTAAACTTCCTATGATTCAAAACTGTGATGAATGACCTTATAGTACCTGCGTGTGATGTAATGTTTATTATTTCATCTTCAAACTCAAAAATTGTTTGTAAAACTTTATGAATTCTAAGAAATTGCTCACTTAAATGTTCTTTCCTTGGTAAATACTTATCAAATTGTGTATCATCCTCAGTAAAAGCAGAGTCTAATATAATGTTTGGAAATCTTTGTTGTAATTCAGTTCTTGTTGATCTTTTATGACATAAATGAAGTCCCATGGTTTCTCTTAAATTTTCAATAATCTCAACTTGTTTTGATTCCCAAATAATATTATGTGTATTGATAGATCTTGACATTGGAGATGAATAATATTTAGAAGGTAATGGGCAATTTTTTTTAAGTTGATCTTTCCATAATTTATGATTTTCAAATGCTTGTTGTTTACCAAGGTCAGTTAATTTTGCATCTGGACCCCAAGTTATCTCACCATCAGTTCCTAAAAATCTCCATTTACTCATCCATTCATCTTTGGGAAATTTGGAAGATGCAACATTATTCATTGCTTGTCCATGACGACTGAAAAATATCAACTTATATTTATAATCTGTTGATTTATTCAATTCATGTACTTCTTCTATGATTTGTAACCATGGCTTTTTAGCACCTAGATTTTCTTCGATATAATCAAATTGCATATCATCAGTTTCCAAGTCTGATTGTTTAAAAAAGCCATTGATAGATTGAAATTCCCATGTTATTTCAGAATCTTTTGTAATCATTTTATAGTATAACTCATCTTGATCTAAATCTCCATGAGCATCAATATGGTCTCTTTGATTTGGTAATGTCATTGGAAAAACAACAATTTTAAACAAAGTAATTTTAATCTTGATTTAATACTCAATTACCCCGAGATCAATCCCGTAACACACATTCCAATCTTATCACAAAAAAAGTATATCGTTTCCAATCTCTTTATCTTCAAATGTATCCAATTCTTTGTTCACCGAAACAATCTTGATTTTCAATGTTTCAACTCATTGAATCTTTCTTTTGTTTTGTTTTCGGTTGTCAAATTTTATTTTTATTTTTATTTTATTTTTTTTTTTATTTTTTACGTTTTTTCAGTTACGAACAGTTTTTTAAAATCACAAAATATTGATAGTAGCAAATTGGATTTGCTCAAGAATAAGATATGTCAGATACAGTAGTCCATAATGAGTCTACAGATAATGTTGATATAAAACAAGAAAATAATAATCATGACAAGCCAGAAGTGAAAGACCAGCCGCTCGAGATAAAGGTACCATCACCACCAATTGAAGAAATCTCAAATGGAGAACCACCATTGAAAAAAATCAAGATTGAAAGTGAAGAATCTCAAGTTGTTGTTGTTCCGCCTAAGAATCCACAAATTTTTTATACACCATTGAAAACAGGGTTAGTTTATGATGTTAGAATGAGATACCATGCAAAAATTTTTACAACCTATACAGAGTATACAGATCCTCATCCAGAAGATCCAAGAAGGATATATCGTATTTATAAGAAATTGGTAGAAGCTGGTTTAATCACTGATAGTACATTATCAGGGATAAATGAAATAGGTCCATATATGTTGAAAATACCAGTTCGAGAAGCTGAAGCAGAAGAAATTTTACAAGTACATCTGGAACTGCATTTAGATTTTATTAAATCTACTGAAAACATGTCAAGAGATCAATTATTAGTTGAAACTGAAAAAGGTGATTCAATTTATGTAAATAATGATTCATATTTATCAGCTAAATTATCATGTGGTGGTACAATTGAAGCTTGTAAAGCTGTGTTGGAAGGCCGCGTTAAAAATTCTTTGGCAATTGTAAGACCTCCGGGGCATCATGCAGAACCCGATACTCCAGGTGGATTTTGTTTATTTAGTAATGTTGCTGTTGCAGCTAAAAATTTATTAAAAAATTATCCTGAACTGTGTCGAAAAATTGTCATTATAGATTGGGATATTCATCATGGAAATGGTACTCAAAAGGCATTTTATAATGATCCAAGAGTATTGTATATAAGTATGCATCGTTATGAAAATGGGAAATTTTATCCTGGTACAAAATATGGAAATTCTGATCAAGTTGGTGAAGATCAAGGTGTGGGATTTAATATAAATATTCCATGGAGAAATCATGGTATGCATGATGGTGATTATGTTTATACATTTAATAAAATTGTTTTACCAGTGATTATGGAGTTTGATCCTGATTTAATGATTATTAGTTCTGGGTTTGATGCAGCCGATGGTGATATGATTGGATTATGTCATGTTAGTCCTGCTGGATATGGTTATATGACTCATATGTTGAAAGGTTTAGCAAAAGGAAGATTAGCAGTTATATTAGAAGGTGGTTATAATCTTGAAAGTATCAGTAAAAGTGCATTGGCAGTTGCAAAAGTTTTAATTGGAGAACCACCTGAGAATACAATTACATTACAACCACATCCAGAAACAATTGAAGTTGTTGATGAAGTTACAAAAATTCAATCTAAATATTGGAAATGTTTGAAAAATCATGGTATACCAAATACATCATTTGATGATGTTTATGATTTACAAGATTTAGAAAAATCAAGGTATAATTTAATAAATTTAGCTGATTCAATAAGGTCATATCAAGTAAATGATTTATTTACTAAAAGAGATTTCATTAGTCTTCCAATAATTAACAATTTATTCACAACAGATTTACCAAATCAATTAGATGATTTAATAATTGCATCACCAAACATTTATGATTGTTCTACCATTATACTATCAATTCATGATCCACCTGAAGTATGGGCAAATATAAACCCATTAAATGGAACAATAGAATCTAATTCATCAGTTGTATTGGAACATCCATTGACATCAATAATTGATAAAATTGATAAAGAATTGGAACAACCAAAAGAAAAAATTGGATTTATAGATGTTAATATTCCATCATATCAATTTATAATACCAGGTACATCACCAACACCATCATCCACATCATCCACAGCATATAATCCAATCATTTTTGCCCAAGAATTATTATTATATATTTGGGATAATTATTTAACATATTTTAATAATACTAAAAAAGTTATTTTATTAGGTATTGGAGATTCTTATCAGTCAATTTTAAATTTATATAGTAAACGTTCATCACAAGATATAAAAGAGTTGATTAAAGTTACGATTGCATTTGTGAATCGAACAAACATTAAACCATTGGTACCTGGAATGGATGAATCGATGATTGATTGGTTTTATACAAATTCATTCATATTCACAAGTTATTTAAATCCAACATGGAATAATAATCCATTAATAAATGGTAAATCAAATGAGATTGATGAAATCAAACGACCAAGAAAGAAATTTGGTAGAGTTATAAAATCAAATAATGATGGATTATTTGATATTATAAATGAAAAATTTAACGAATGTATTGATATAATTTTAGATGAAATTGAAGAAGAATCAAGTACTGAATAATATATATTATACAAAACTAGGAAATTTTTTCGCAAATTGTTTCTCTAAATCATCTAAATCGGGTAATGTGAAATCTAATTGTTGTTTGCCACTTAAATGTGTAGGTTTCTTTGGTTTTGTTGGTGGTTTTTTTGACGATAGATTCTTAGGTACTCTTGGTGGTGATAATGAACGTTTATTAATGATTTCAATTTCTTCAGATGCTTTCTTATCAGTATACCGACCATAACCATTTGCTGTTTTCTGTATTGAATTTTCAGGTTTCAACAATTGTTGCATTCTATTCTGTATGGATAATTTTGATTCTGGTTCATCAAATGATTTTCTATCTATGGGCTTTTTGGATCTATTTCTAGATGGTTCATCTGATGGTGATTTCTTGCTTGACAATTTATTTCTAGCTGGTTCATCTGATGGTGATTTCTTACTTGATAATCTATTTTTGACTGGTTCGTCTGATGGTGATTTTTTACTAGACAATCTATTTTTAATTCTTGTACCTGTATTGTTTACACTAACAGAACTACCACCAGTACTTATTTTTCTTATATGACTCCAAGCATTCTTGATACTTCCACCGGTGTCACTACGTTCTTGCTTTGATTTTAAAAATTCCAATGTTGAACCATCATTGTATGAAAAATTTATTTCATTTGTCTTTGCCATTTCTTTCTTTACATATTCTTTCACAGATGGAGTTGATTTATTACCATGAGAATATAATTTTGGCTTTTCATAAAATGCACTTAATGGACGATTAATTTTTTTAATTGGTTTTGCAGTAGTATTTTTAGCCAAGGTGGTCAATGAAGCAAATGGATCTTCTTGTTGTTTCTTTGGTGATTTTTTAAGTTCTTCTCTAACACTCAATGGTATTACATTCGGTATACTATTTTCACCTTTCATCGAAGCTATTTCACCTAATAATTGAACAGCATTAGGTCTTCTTCTTGGATCAGCTCTTAGACATACCTTGACAACATTTTTCAATCTAGTTGAGAAGAACAGTCCTGGTTGATCTTTAAATCTAAGATTTTCTGTACAATTTAATATACAATTCTCCAAATCTTTTAATGATGATTGATTTGGATTTTCAAATGGTGTTGTGTAATAACATAGTTTATATAAAAAGATTCCCAATGCCCATATATCTGATTTATCATCAATAGGGAACCCTTTAGTTAAATCAATCATTTCTGGTGCTCTATATTGTGGAGTTGTATGTTGCATTAAATCATCTTTGAGTAATTGTAGTTCTTGCTGGTTTTTCGGTGGTGGTAAATAATTGACTGAAGAACCAAAATCACATAATTTGAATACCCCTTTTGAATCAATCAATACATTTTCAATTTTGATATCTCGATGTATTATTGGTGGATTTAAATGATGACACATTGCAACACCAATTGTTATTTGATACATGATATTGATAATTTCAGTTTCAGTTAATTTATTTACTAATCTTGTATTCATAAAATCTATTAATCCATTATTTTCACAATACTCCATTAATAAAAATACTTCATATTGTTGTTGACTTGAGGAACTTTGTAGCCTGGATGCATGGGAATCTATGTATGAAACTATATGCTCATTTCCTCTTAGCTTTCTCATTGCATCAACTTCTTGTCTTAATAAACTCAATTGCCATTTATACGGTACTACTACTCTTTTCAAACATGCAACTTTTGAATCTTGAAATGGTGGATCTATTTCACAAGTATAAACATGGGCAAACCCACCTTCGGAAATATACTTTATAATCGATACATTATGCGATCCAACCACTAGTTTAGTGCCTGGTTTATATGCGTTTGGCGGAGGCTGTGGCATGAATTAAATTTAAACTGGTTGAAAAATATTGAAACATGATCTATGAGATTAACCGAATTTGGCTTTTTGACAAACAAACACGACTAACAATAATATTTTTAGATGAGATTATAATTTTAAACTAAATCAAATGAAGTTATACTTTGATAGTGAAAAGTTCATAAAACAAAAGAATGGTAGTTTACAATCAAGGATCTTCAATGATAAACATTTAAAAAATGATCCAAAACATATATATGCATTGATTTACTCAACTTTGAAATATAAACAATTTATAATTGAGATTATTAAGAAATCAAAGATAAAAAATGATAAAAAATTAAAGATTTCAGATGAGTTGTTGATGTTGTTAGTTCATGATTTATTATTTTCACAGAAAGGGAGAATACAAAGTGGTAAACATCCAATTAAAGATTTCATAATAGCTCATAAAACAAGATTACAAGCAGAGTTTGTGAAATTGAAATTGAAGTATAAAATTAAATCTGTTGACCAGTTACCAACTCAAGATGAAGACGAGACACCAATAAGATGGTTTAGAATCAATACGATTAAAATTTCACCTGAACAATTTTTGAAGAAGCATGAAAAATTTATGAAATTTGAACCTGTTAATTCCATCAATGATATAAAAACTACAGGATTGATATATAAAGATGATTATATACCGAATTTGTATGGAGTACATCCTAGAGAGAAAATAACAAACAGTGAACCTTATAAATTGGGGGAGATAATCATTCAAGATCGTGCATCATGTTTCCCTAGTCACATTTTAAATCAAGATCCACAAGATGTTCATGTCAAAGTCATTGATGCATGTGCAGCTCCAGGTAATAAAACTACACATGTTGCATCATATCTTTCAAAGGAATCTGTCATTTATGCATTTGAACGAGATAACAAACGAGTGGAAATTTTAAAGAAGATGTGTGAAAAGGCAACTGGGAAAAAATACAAAGATTTGATACAAATCACAAATGCAGATTTTACAACTGTAGATCCAAACGATTTCCAAGATGTAACTGGATTAGTTGTCGATCCATCGTGTAGTGGATCAGGAATATTTGGTAGAGCTTTGGAAGAAGAAGAAAAACAAGAAATAGATGAACAAAGATTAAATAAATTGGCTAGTTTTCAAGTTGCAATTATGAAACATGCGTTACTGTTTCCAAATGCTAGAAAAGTTGTATATTCTACATGTTCAATCCATGCACAAGAAAATGAAAGAGTTGTGATAGATTTGTTAACTGATGACAAAGTGAAACAACAAGGTTGGAAGTTAGCTAGTAAAAATTGTGTAATACCCAATTGGGAACGTCGGGGTATAAAAGAAGAATTTACAACATTTTCTAGAGATGAACAAGTATGTCAAGAACTAGCAGATGGTTGTGTAAGAGCCAACGCTAAAGAAGATGGGGGTATAGGGTTTTTTGCAGCATGTTTTGTTAGAGATGTTTAATAGAGGTATATAGTCGTGTGAAGTGCTGAAACCATTTACGAGAACAAATGCGCTTGAGATGAATTTCTTTTTTTCTACACATATCTCCATCTTAATAGGTTGATTAAGTTATGGCACCAAATGGACTAATCAACATACGAGAGACGCAAAAATAGAATAAACCATCAGATAAAAAGGCATCAAGTAACACAAAGTGGTGGTATAAAAGGTTTTTTAATTACTCATATACTCATCTTTATGGAAGTATCGTTTATTTTTCCACCTTTTTTTTTTTTTTTTTTTTCTCGCTCAAATTATGATAACTTATTTGATGCCGTATGTCTATATGGTGAAATTTGAGCCTCCCCAGTTTTTATTGGTTTGTGGATCAAACATTTGATTGATTACTGATAAGGGAATTTTCTAATAAAAGTGGGTTAATTCAATTTCTGAGTTTATTTGATGACCTTTTTTATTTACGTCTAACCGTAAACCGTTTAATTCCTATATTCGTTATTGTATGCCGTATATTTTGACATATATAGATTTTAAAAGAATATTTTTTAAAGATTATTCAAGTTACAAAAGCTTGTTAAAAAGTAAAGCCATCTGACCAGTTACCTGATTAAACTTTACGAACTTTACAAAAGAAAAGCTTGGCTAAAATCAAAATAATTTTTTGTTTTTTTGAAATTAAGTTTTGGATTTGGTATATGGTTATTTTTATTAGTAAACCAAGTTCACTCATTCAAAACGCCATTTGATCTTGATAAAACTTGTATTAAATGAAGCCGCCTGTTTAATCTACTTGCATTTTTTAGCATTTCAAGATTTGCCATATCATCATTTAACTTATGTAATAAATTATGCGAATTTACATTTTATAATTAGTTTTGCATCAATTTTTAATTATTGCCGCTATGCATTGGTTAATAAAAAAGATAAGTTTTCATTGTTATCATCATGTCTAATTTAAATTCATATAAAAATATACTAAATTCCTGTTTGGTCAGACCATAAGTTTGTGTATAACTCATCATTGTTCTTTTTATTAAAAATGGATAAGATAAGATCTATACTTGGTAAAAGTTCTAATACCAATGATGAGAAAAGAACTGAAGATGATATAAGTTCAGAAAATTATAGTAATGAAAAAAATTCTTCACCTGTTGATGTTCAACATAGAGTTGTTAATGATGATTATGAAGCAGATAGAAAATTACATGATTTAGATTTAGTTGTTTCCAAATCTCAAGAATTTGATCCAATCACTTCAAATTTAGCAAAAGATGTCTTGGATGATGATTATGCTGCAGTTCATGTTGAAGATGATTCACCATATCCAGAAGTTAGAGGTGCAGTTCCAAGTTTTGATGATGTTACATTACCACAAAATACAATTAGAGCTTGGACTTTAGGTTTGTTATTAACAACAATTGGTTCGGGTATGAATTTATATTTTTCATTGCATAGTCCAACAATTACAATTACTACTATGGTTACATCAATTTTAGCTTATCCATTGGGTAGATTTTGGGCTTTTGCATTTCCAAATTGGAAAATTTTTGGTTTAGAATTGAATCCAGGTCCTTTCAATATTAAAGAACATGCTATTATTACAATTATGGCAAATGCTTCATTTAATGGTGGTGCAGCTTATGCAACTGATATTTTATTAGCAATGAATAATAAACAATTTTTCGGAGTTGATTTTGGTGCTGGTTTTGCTGTTATTGCAACTTTATCAACTAATTTAATTGGATTTTCACTTGGTGGATTAATTAGAAAGTTTGTTGTTGATAATCCATCAGCTATTTGGCCACAAAATTTAGTTACATGTACTTTCTTAACAAATATGCACATTAATGAAAATCATCCAGCTAATGGTTGGAAAATTTCAAGATTATGGTTTTTCTTGATTGCTTTTATTGGTTCATTTGTTTATTATTGGTTCCCAGGTTATATTTTCATGGCTTTATCAAATTTTTCATGGATTACATGGATTAAACCAAATAATGTTATTATTAATCAAATTTTTGGTTCTCAATCAGGTATTGCCATGATTCCAAATAATATTGCTTTAGATTGGAATCAAATTGCTGGTTATATTGGTTCTCCATTGATTCCACCTGCAAGTACAATTTTCACAATCTTTTTATCAATTGTTATAATTTTCTGGGCAATTGTTCCAGCTATTTCATATACAAACACTTGGTATGGAGATTATTTACCAATTTCAACATCTGGTTCATATGATAGATATCAAAACAAATATAATGTTTCAAGAATTGTTGATCCAAAAACTTTAACATTTAAAAAAGATGAATATGAAGCATACTCACCATTATTTTTAAGTACAACTTTTGCAATGTCATATGGTTTATCATTTGCTTCAATTTTAGCTACAATTACTCATACTATTTTATTCCATGGTAAAGAAATCAAAGAATCATTTCAATTAACTTATAAACCAGATGTTCATAATAGATTGATGAAAGCTTATAAACCATTACCAGAATGGTGGTATCTCATCTCATTTTTGATCTTTTTCGGTTTATCAATTGCTACTATTAGAGCTTGGGATACTGAAATGCCAGTTTGGTGTTTGATTGTTGCATTAGCCATTGCATTATTCTTTTTAATTCCAGTTGCTATTATTTATTCAAAAACTAATATTGCTGTTGGTTTAAATGTTGTTACTGAATTTATTATTGGTTATATGTTACCAGGTAAACCAATTGCAATGATGTTTTTCAAAACTTTTGGTTATATCACTAATAATCAAGCTGTTGGTTTTGCTCAAGATATGAAATTAGGTCATTATATGAAAATTGCACCAAGAGGATTATTTTGGTGTCAATTTGTTGCTGCATTCTGGGGTTCATTAGTTCAAGTTGGTGTTTTAAGATGGTCTTATGGTGCAATTGATAACTTATGTTCACCAAGACAAGCAAATAGTTTCTCATGTCCAAATGGTAGAGTTTTTTTCAATGCTGCTATCATTTGGGGTGTCATTGGTCCACAACGTCAATTTTCTCATGGTCAAATTTATTATAACTTATTATTTTTTTTCATTGTTGGTGCTGCTTTACCAGTTGTTAATTGGTTGATCTTGAAGAAATGGCCAAACTCAATAGTTAGACATTTGAATTGGCCAGTCTTCTTTTCAGGTACCGGTAATATTCCACCTGCCACACCATATACTTATTCATCTTATTGTATGGTTGGTTTAGTTTTCGGTTGGTGGATTAAAAAGAAATTCTTCCATTGGTGGACTAAATATAATTACTCATTATCTGCTGGTTTGGATATTGGTTTAGCTTGGTCATCATTGATTATTTCTTTAGCTTTAGGTTTAACAAACACATCATTCCCATCTTGGTGGGGTAACACTGTTGTTAACACAGCTGATATCTTACAAACTGGTGATCCAGACTTGGGTATAGTTCCAAACATTAGAAAAGTTTTAGCCGATGGTGAAGCTTTTGGTCCTTCAAAATGGTAAATAATTACATAGTTTTAATATAATTTTAATTTTAGTTTGTTTTTTTTTTCTCTATCAACATGACAACTGATTTATCTTCCAACCAGAAAGTTAATGATTTCTTATCTAGTTTGTCTAAACTATCTCAAGAAAGATTGATTGAAGATCAGAATAGACAACGAAATTTACAAAGGAAAGTCAATGATCTATCTTTGAAATCACACAATGTACAATCGAATTATTCAAAAAGTCATTATCATGATGTACCTGAATTGAAATTTAATAGGAAACCAGTGAAACCAAAACGATTATCAATTGAGAAACAGGTTGAAACAGAACAAGAGCCAACTGGAAATCAGAGATCATTCAGAGATATTGAGAATTTAATAAGGCACGGCTCAAAAAAGGAACCACCAACAAAGCCAAAGAAAATTGAGTCTGAACATCCTGTTTTCAAACTGGAGATTATAAAGCCAAAGAAAACTGAACCCATTACAAGCATACCTACTGATAGTCCTGTTGATAAAAAAGAGGTAATAAAGCCAATTAAACCTAAAAAATTGGCTGATCCAGTTAAATCTATACCAGATCCAGATTCTGATGGTAAATTACTCAAACCAGCAAAACCTATCTCGTTATCAAATCGACCTAAACAACCATCAAAAAGCTATGAAACAAAAGAAGAGTTGGAATTTAAAAATAAACTTACTGCATTGAGAAATAAGTCACAATCCCCAGAAATTGACAAATCTCACAAAATTGAGAAACAACAACTTAAATCTGTACCAATTGATTTTCAAAAAAAATTTGAGAAGATTAAAAAAAATGCACCTAGTATACCTGAAAAACGAATTGATTATCAAAATAAAGATAGCGAAGAATTGAAAACTCAATTGAAGAAATTAGAAAGAAAATCAATCAGAGAACCTCATATAGATTATGAAAAAAATGATTCACAAGAATTGAGATCACAATTGAATAAGTTACGGAAAAAACCAATAGTACCTCCAAAACCAAAAGAACCTGAAAAGATTGAATTATCATTTCAAGAAAAACTTGGTAACATCTTAACTAAATCAAATACATTTCCAATATCACATGCTAAACCACTTGAACGAACATCAACTGAACCAAAGATTAAAAAACAAGATTCTAATTCATCGAAAAAATTGGTTCATACAACTAAATCAAGATCAAAAGGTCCAAAACGAAGATTACCAAATACTTTAAAAACAAAGAAATCACCACCTCCAATTAATAAACTTTCAAAACCAAAACAAGTTGGGGATCTAAAACCAAGAGTTGTTAGTGGGGAATTGTTTATTTAAACGTATAAATTATTTAATTCTTCATAAATTTTATCATTTAATATATTAATAGACTTGTAAAGTATACTCTCTTCATTTGTATCTTTGCGTATGTTTAAAAATATCTTCAATAATGATGGTTTTTCTTTGAATGCTTTTTTTAACTCTTCGCTTGTATTAACTTTATTATCATTGAACAAATCATCAACATCCATATCATCATCATTTCTTAAAAATTGATCCATATCATCAACATCGTTTTTTAAATCGTCATTAAAAATTGATGAATAATGATAATCCATATTTAAAGAAAATTTCAAATCAACTTGATCATCAAATTTAGTTTTGGAAGTATCCCAATTTTGTAACCAATAATTTTTATCATCTTCATCTTTAATTGATTCACTTAAGATTAAAAAGATTATTAGATTAATATAAATTTTGCTTTCTTCATTGTTTGATTCTTGAAAAGTGTAAACTTCTTGAATCAAATTTTTAATAATTACTGAATAATTATTCTTGAAATAACTTATATTAATTTTCTTACCTTCGATAATCAGATTTTTAAAATCTTCGATATAATTTATATTATGATTAATAGTTGGTTTGGGTGGTACATTTAATTTTATTTCTTCTGGGAATTGAAATTGTGATAACTCATCACCAAGAATTGCAACAACAATTTTAAACACGTTTGATTCTTCATTTAAATTTGTTTTCAACATTTCAGTTAGAATTTTAACTTTATTATCTTGAGTTATACTTGCATCTCGAATTAACCAACTTAAAATTGAAACAGTGGTAGGAAGAAGAAAATTTTGTGACAAATAATCTAATCCATTATTTAATATTTGAAAATCTATCTTGTTTAAATTCATTGCTATGATTCCTTGTTTATAAATTTGAGGAATTAATTTATAAATTTGTTTTATACTCAAAGATTTGATCAAATCATCCGATAACCCATCATTTGAATCATCAAATAATAAATCTATCCAATCATTCAATAAATTATTATAGTTATTAACAATTAATTGATCTTCTTCAGATTTGACGGTAATTTTGTTTGTCAAATTATCATTCAACCTATAATAAAAATTATTGATATAATCAATTGTGAATGAATCTTTAATTTTCACTTGTGAAAGATCAATATCAAAATATTTAATTATAAAAATAATACTTAATAGTATCACACCAAAATATGAATAAAAATCTTGAAAATTTTCATCATCTTCTTCAATTTTGAAATTCTCTCGATCTACAAAATCAATGAGTTTGTACAAAATTTCATATTTGCTATGGAATAAAATGATATTCAAAACTTCAGGATAATTCATCAAACTTAAACAAAGACGATTTAGCTTTTCAAAATTTTTCTCTATTACAAAAGTATCAAGTATTTCAAGAACTATATTTGTGAATTCACGTTGATGTTTGTAAGAGTGTTGAATTTTAGCGTGCAAGTCTTTGATAAACTCAATTAACCCAGATTCTTCTAGTGAAGTGAATTCACTATTCACATTTACTAAAGTTTCATTAAACTTGGATTTGATGTCTAAATTTTCTTCATCCAGTTGTAAAATCCTTGCTTTTAGTAATTGCTTCAACTCATCCTCATCAAAATCTTCCACTATTTTATCTCGGTTCTCAATTTTGAAAACATCTTTTATTAAATACGGTATACCACATATTATGAAATTCCTCACGTTAAACAATTGATATCCTTCCACACCCAATGATTCAAAACTTGTTTGTATTATATTTGAGATCAATGCTTGACTATTTTTATTCGAAGATGTCAAATTCTGTTCAAAATATTTAACAAGCTTTTCAAAATCATTCAAGTAATCAAATGTTCTTATAATTTGTGAAAACCATATATTTCTTTTCCTTAGGTAAATATCTTCATCTGGGATGCTAAATGAAATATTCTGCGAATGATTCTGTATTTTCTTTTCAAACTTATATTCTAGATTTGGGATTGTATCAAAGTTTTGCAATTGACTCAATTGATTTGAAGTTAAAATTCTCTTTGATTTGAATATTAAAAACAAAACTAATGAATTCTTATCTGATTTTTTCAAACTTGATATAAATTTAATGATATAGTTTTGAAACTCTGATTTAATAATTGTTGAATAATTATCAATCACTAGACCTATTAATAAACTTTGATATTGTAAAGTTGTATCTCTTAATAAAGGAAGCTGAACATTGATCCAATAACTCAATACTTCCCTATCTAGTTTGGTATATTTAATATTAGACAAATATTTGACAAATTCTTTCAAGTACAATTCTTTTAAATCATCCAGTAGTTTTTCAAAAGTCTCCCAAAATAATTTATTATTCTCAATGGAACTAAATGATAAACTAATAAATAAATTTATTGATGCTTCAATCTGCAAACTTTCTAGGTATTCATTTTCTTGTATTTCATTTCTACTATTCAATTGATTAAACAAAGATATGAATAGTTTTGATGGTAATTTATTCTTTACAGATTTATTCACCAATTTTATCAACATGTTGATGAAAAATAATTTTTCGCGTAAAACTACAATCTATGCAATATTCAACGTTTATTTAATACATAAAAAAAGATTCAAGTAACATTTCTCTCTGTCATTTCTTGATAATATATACTCTTAAAGAGTTGGGACTCCTGATGAGACACCGATTGGTTTGATAATAGGATCAATGACATTGGCATTCAAATCATCATTTGTCAATGCTAATTGTTCATCAGTCCAAATGTGTTGAACAGATCCTAAAGATTCATCTCCAACACCACATAATCCACCTGATCTTGACCAATCACTAATCTTTTTCAAATTCAATTCTTTGAAAACAGAATCAACAGCTTCAATCAATTGGTTTGAAACTTCTTCACCATGACCTGGAGTTGGTGTGATTCTCAATCTTTCTTCACCAATTGGAACTGTTGGGAAATTGATTGCTTGAACATAAATATTATGCTTTTCTAACAACAAATCGGATGCCTTTTTCGCATCAGCAGCATTTCCAACTAAAACAGGAACAATATGTGAAGGATTTGGAATAACTGGTAATCCCAATAAATTCATATTATCTTTTACATATCTTGTATTTTTTTGTTGACCAATTCTATCATTCAAAGTAGCTCTTTGATAACGAATGGATGCACTTGCACCAGCCATAATAGCTGGTGGTAATGTAGTAGTAAAAATAAACCCTGGAGCATAAGATCTAAACCAATCAATTAAATTGGCTTTCCCAGTAATGTAACCACCAACACATCCGTAAGCTTTACCTAAAGTACCAGTGATCATATCAACTCTACTCATGACGGTTTTAAAATTAGGATCATTAACACCTGATTTCAAATGAGCTTCAAAATCTAAATGTTCAGCAACACCTGCACCATGTGGACCATACATACCAACAGCATGAACTTCATCTAAAAATGTTAATGCACCATATTTTTCTGCCAAATCACAAATGGCTTCAATTGGAGCAATTGACCCACACATTGAATAAACAGATTCAAATGCAATTAATTTTGGAACTGATTTTGGATATTGAGCTAATTTCATTTCTAAATCTTTTAAATCATTATGTTTAAAAATATGCTTTTTAGCTCTTGAATTTTTAATACCTTGAATCATAGATGCATGATTTAATTCATCAGAAAAGATAACTAAATCTTTAATTTTTTGTCCAAACAATGATAAAACAGCATCATTGGCAACAAAACATGATGAAAATACTAAAGCAGCTTCATGTTTATGCAAAGTAGCTAATTCTGATTCTAATTTGATAGCATGAGAATTATGCCCCGCAATATTTCTAGTCCCACCAGCACCAGAACCATATTTCTCTAAAACACGTTTCATTTCATTTAAAGTAACTTGATTTCTTCCCATTCCTAAATAATCATTGGAACACCAAACAGTAACTTTACTATGTTCATCTTCACGATGAGCTTTTGGAAATTCATTGGCTAAACGATTAATGTTGTTGAAAAAACGATATGATTTATCACTTCTTTTCTTATTCAAATCATTGTTTAAAAACCCTTGAAAATCAAATCCTTCTTCATTGGATCCTAAATTGATTTGAGCATCGGTCAATTGTTTATCTTTGAAATGATAAGTAAATGCATTCTTAGCTGATGGAGAAGCAGTAGTAGCTCTAACGGGATCGGTAGCTGAAGAATAAGTTCTTTCTTGTTCTTTAGATTTCAAAGCCATTGACATATAAGGACATTGACGAGCTTGAGTAATCAAAGCACCAGAAGATTGACTTAATTGACGTAATGCTTGAGTAGATGTAGACTTGACAAATGGACATACTACCATAGATACCTTTGTGAGTGACTCCATAATGATTGAATAGTTTACAAAATTGAAAAATTTTTTGGTTGAAGAAAGAGAAGAAAAAAAAATACAACAAATGTATGAATTGGGTAATCAAACCCCAAATAAAATTTGAAATTTCCGTGCGATGCTAAAAAAACAATCGAATGCTTTTTTCTTTTTAACTCGATTTTGATTTGGTCTTTGAATTTTTCTTGTTCTGTTAAATTTTCACAAGTTCAATAAAGCGGAGATTTCCAGATTATAATAATCAGAACAATCTTTTCTTTCTCTTTGTTGTGTAATTGTCACATTCTAATGATAATTATTGATATATCGCTTAATTTCATGACTATATCTCTATCTAACATTTCAAATCAAAGCTTTCTGATTGGGTGTATCATATCACAGCCTTTCTGATTTTTGTTTGGAATAATCAATAATTATACGATGATAAATATAAAATATTACGAAGTTTAAACGCGAGGCTGGCAATTTCAAAATATATAATATCGTATATTTTCAAATAAACGAATTAAAGCTGTTACTCTTCCCATTTATAAACAGCTATAATTTACTGAATTCTTTATTTATTGCCAATTTTTTTAAAATCTCTAGATTCATACATGTATTGTCAAAATCGTATTATAATGCTAAATTTCAATAGTCAATAATAACCTCCGTTATATGGTTAAAAAATTCACAGGTAGAATATGAAGTGACAAAAATGGCTTTTTAATGAAGTTTAAAGCTTATTTTCTTCTATATCCAAAAAATTTGTAAATATACTAGAAAATTTAGAAACCTTGTGACCGGGATTTATCAATATATTCCGACTCTTGATACTATCTCATAGAGCAAAGGATAAGTAAAAAATATGACAGCTTATAATTGAAGTCAATTCACAAAGTTTAATTTTACAATCATCTTTTCTCCAGGTATTGTGTCACCCCAAACCTTTGTACTTATTATTTAAACAAGACAAAATGCTGACCATAATTATTATCAAGACTTCTGGAATTCTCCGACTCTTAATATGCTCAATTTCTGATAATTTCTACATTGAATGGCAATTCCATAAGATACCTTTGCCAAGTAAAACTTTTCACCAAGCTATTCAAATTGAAGTATATAAGATCTTTTGAGCCGTCTAGCCAGTCTTGCCAATTTAATCATCCAAGGCGTGATACTATATTATATATCTTGGAAAGAAAACGGCAAAAGAAAGCAACCACAACGACGTCTAATTAATGAATTTGGCTTAAATTTCAAGATTACAATAGATTTACAAACGGCAATTTGTTGTCAAAAATTGTGAGATAACGATAAAAATTTAGTAATGTCGCATGAAATTTAAGGCCCAAAAAATATAAAATTTTAATTATGTAAATTTATCTTACATATCCATCTGTAATTTATAGTGATTTACACCTATTTTATACTGTGGATCGGTATATCTTTAGTAATTTACTATGTGTTGCCTTGCTGCAAAATTTATCTTGTAATTTATTATGCATTTTGCATCACAACTGATAAGATTATAATTTCAAAGATAATAGTAAATCTTTTGGATCTCTTTCTCTATTGTTATATAAAACTAAGGGAATTCCCTGTCATAACCTACAAAGTTAAACTTCAATATGCCATCATCAATCAAAGATGCTACCACAATTGATGAAAAATATCAAAATGTCACTGTTGTAGTTGGCGATGAAAATTCATCAGATCATGTCCTTGAAGAAGATGAATTATATGATTATGAAGATCCAAAAAACTATAGTTCTAACTACATCGATGAATATAATCCAAAAGGTTTAAGGAGACCAACAAGACATGAAATGAAATCATTAAGAAGAGTAATTGGACATATTAAATGGAGTGTTGTTATCATTTGCTTTGTTGAATTTGCAGAAAGAGCTTCTTATTACTCAGTCACCGGTATATTATCTAATTTCATTCAAAGACCATTACCAAAAGATTCTCCTCATGGTTGGGGTGCTCCAAAAGACAAAAATGGTAATGATAACGCCGGTGCTTTGGGTCAAGGTTTACAAACTACAAGTGCTTTAACGAACTTACTTACATTCGCTGCATACGTTTTTCCACTCGTAGGCGGATGGTTAGCCGATAGTAAGATTGGACGTTGGAAAGCAATCTGGATTGGTGTCATTGCTGGTGGAATTGCTCATATTTTATTTATTGTATCTTCTGCTCCATCATTAATCGCGAACGGAAAAGCAGGTTTGGCAATTTGTATTATCGCGATCATTACTTTAGCTTTTGGAACAGGATTTATTAAACCTAATTTATTACCGCTTATGTTGGATCAATATCCCGAAGACTATGATATGGTTAAGGTTCTTCCTTCTGGTGAAAAGATTATACTTGACAAGAATAAGGCTTTAGAAAGAATGACTTTGGTTTTTTACTGGGCTATTAATATTGGTGCTTTCTTCCAATTAGCAACATCCTACTGTGAACGAAGAGTAGGCTTTTTTTTAGCTTTTCTCATTCCCACAGTATTATACATTTTCATGCCATTCTTCCTTTGGTGGGTTAAACCGAAGTTGAAATTTGAAACTCCTCAAGGCTCTGTTTTAAATGATGCTGTTAAAGTTTTGAAAGTTGCACTTACAGGTAATTGGATTAAAAGATTATATAAAGGACAGTTCTGGGCTCATGCTAAACCATCTAATATGAAGGAAAGAGGTGTTGAATTTTACAATTCGAAAAAGCAGTCCGCAATTACATGGAATGATCAATTTGTTTTAGATATGCAACAAACTTTTGATGCATGTAAACTTTTTGCTTATTACGTTGTATTCAATTTAGCTGATAATGGTTTAGGTTCAGTTGAAAATTCACTTATTGGTGCTATGTCAACTCAAGGTGTGCCAAATGATTTATTTAATAATTTCAATCCATTGACCATTATTGTACTTATTCCAATATTAGATAATATAGTTTATCCATTGCTTAGAAGATATCATATCAATTTTAAACCTATATATAGAGTTTCATTTGGGTTTATTGTTTGTGCAATGAGTCAAGTTGCTGGTGCTGTTTTACAACATCAAGTTTATCAAAAATCACCATGTGGTAGTCATGGAGCCACTGAGTGTGGTGAAAATGGTACTGTTGCTGATATTACTGCATGGAAAGCTACTTCACTTTACATTTTAGCAGCTGCCGGTGAATGTTTTGCAATGACTACTGGTTACGAATTAGCATATACTAGAGCTCCACCTCAAATGAAGAGTTTATTATCAGCACTTTTCTTGTTTAACTCAGCTGTTTCAGCTGCAATTTCAGAAATCTTGACTGGATGGTTGGTTGATCCATATTTGGTTTGGATTTTCACTGCTATTGGTGTTGCCACTGTTGTTGCTGGTATAGTTCTTTTAATTCATTTCTGGAATTTGGATAAAGTTATGCTTAAAGAAGCTGAAGAAAGAGAGCAATTGGATATTGAAGAAGCTAAACAAAAACTTCTTGAACAAGAAAAATCCAATATAGATAACAATTTGCAAGCAATCACATCTATAAAGTCAAACTTACATATTTAATAAATATAACAAACTCAATATAATCTTAATCTTTATTAGTTAAAGGCTAAAGCTTGTTTTATCTTTGTAAAATATTTAATAGTTTTGACAATTGCAAAAAAAAAGAACAGAGTTTTTCTGCGACCTAAAACTTGATAAACTTTTCATGCAGCTAACCATAGTTTTACCATCGAATGATTGACTTTGAAGCTAATAGGTTATTTAAAAAGAATAAACTGACAGACTATGTAATTTTCAATATACGGATGTAAACATTCACTAATAATTAGAGGTAGCATGATGTGTACCAAGATCTTTTGATACTTCATACTTTGTTAGATTGGGCATCAAGCTTCGTAAACCAGCAAGAATCAATGTATATATATTTGTTGACTTGAAAACGCCAACAAAATTTGAGTCATGGATAATTAAATTGAAGTTTCGGATTTTGAGCTGATCCATTTATGCTCGTAGATACTGATATCTATCAAATTTCCGAAATAGTAATATTTTTCGCGTAAAGTTTGATGGAAAAAAAATAAACTCGATTTTGTGTTACTCTATACCAAAGATTGTAAAATCTTCAAACAGCGATTAATGATTTAAATACATTAACTACTTAAAAATAACTCTAATTAATATTACTTGGTTTATCATCTAGTATCAAGAAATATAGTTATCATATAAAATACTTTATGTTTAATTTTTTTTATTAATGAAATCATTACTCGTAATATATTCTTATAGTATGTCTATCCATATCAATCAAAAGTAATAAATGAGTAAAGCTACATTCAAGTATAATGACAAAGTTTAAACAATTAATTGTCGTTTAAATTGTGAAATTCAAGGGTTAATTTATGGGAGCGGGTAAAATCTATAAAACTTATGAGGGTTGTAAAAAAAAAATCACGGTTATTTACCACATCAAACACATCAAAACTAATTATAAACAAATAAACATAAACTATTCCAAGCTTTAACTCGATATTATTATTTAATTGTCATCAATATACATAATTTACTTACTAAAATTAATTAAATCTTATTTAGAGTTTGAGCTAAATTAATTATTAAATTTTGATTATAATCAATATAATTACAATCAAGTAAAATCATCAATCATGCCACCAAATTTATTACAACCCCAATCAACCACTACCACTCAAAGATCAAAAAGAAGAATGGAAGAAGGTGTATTACCTCATTATCAATATACCAAACCTTCATATGACAAAACCAATTCAATTATATTAACAAGTAAAAATTTAGAAAAAAGTTACAAAATTGATCACAAGCCATATGTTCAAGGTATTACTTTTTTCAGCGAAGTTGATAAATCATTTATCGATAAACTTAACCATTATAACAAAATTTCAAATGATTTAGAAGTCATTTCACAGCCTTTTGAACTGGGTGATAAACCAGGTTGTGCTATTGTTATTAACAAAAAGGTTTTTCCTTATGCAATCACTGGGAAATTTGAATTATCTAATTAATTTGAAGAAGAATCTAGAAGAAGAATTGCCGATTGTAGAGCTGTAATTAATGGGGATAATTACAGAATAATTAGCATATATGGGGAAGATTCTTCAGGTTTGGATAAATATTATTTTTTTCATACATTGAAAAATGTTTTAAGAGAAACTAATGATAAGATAATTTTGGGAGGTGATTTTAATATATCATTAGTTATGAAAAGAGAATCTGATAAAAAAGCAGAACAGCAATTAGAAATGATCTTGCAAGATCATTCGTTGATAGATATTGGTAGTTTTATTGTTAAAGCTAAAAATTATGTCACTAATTTTAGCCATTCATCAAGAGATATAGATCATATTTTTGTTCATCAAGATTTGATAACCAAAGCTACAAAATTTCAAGCTAAATTTGATTTCGTTGGTTCTCATGCATGTTTAGAATTATATTTGGATAAAATTGATAAACATGAAGAATTTCAAGAATTATCAACAAACTTGGTTGAAGGTGATTTGTTTTTGAAGCAACACCACGATGAATGCAATTTCAAAAGAATTACTAAAAAGAAAATACATGACAATAAACTTAGAATTAATGTATTGAAATCCAAGAGCGGCAATGAAGAAAAAGTTATTTGCTTGGAGAGTGAGAATAAAAATTTGGAAGAAAAGTTGAATTTATTTAACTCCAATAAAAGAATCAAAGTTAATATAACAGAAACTGTAAATGAAGAAGTTGATGCAATTGCTAATTGGAGTAGTGAATCAAGTGAAAATCAAGAGAGTGATAGCATTGATGATCCAAGTGAAATACCAAGTGAAGTAATTGACTTGAAAGAACCAGGTAACGTTGACAAGTTGAAAATTGATAAATCTTGTTCCAAGTACCCATTAAAAGTAAAAATTGCCATATTTAATGCTTTTAATAATAAGTTAGCAACAAATTTCAGCAACAAGAATCAAATCATCCAATTGCTTGATCAAGAAATTGCTAAAGAATTCGAGCTTGATGCCAAAACATGTTACGCAATTTGGGTAAAAATGAAAAAACACAAATATGTAATATTTAATCAGGAAACTCAAAAATATGATCTCAATGTGCAAGAGTTTACTTGGGCTTTATTTGTTGAATATAAAAAGTTGACAGGTGATGAATTTATATCAAGTTCAGGTCGTTTGTCTTTTCCTGATAAATTTAAAGTTGAATTCATAAAACAATTGAATTCTCAAATCGATTTGGACCAGTCTAATTATGTGAAAATTGTCATGGAATTGGAAAAAAATTTCAAATCAATTTGTAAAAAATTAAATCCTAAAAAACTTAAAACTATGAAAGAGAGTTTGATAAGATACGGTTATCTCGAGTTGAATCAAAATAAAAGCAAATATATCTTTACTGAAAAATTTACCAAGAATTATCCTTTACCTGCGAATTTTTATGAAGATGATAAAAAAGATTTAGTGGTTGGTTCTTCTGTTACCATGAAAGTTCATAGTAATGCAAGTAAAATTGCATCCAAAACAAATACAAAACAATTAGAAAATAAAATAGGTGATATCAGTGCTGGAAGCTCAATATTAAGTTATCCTGGCTTCAACATAGTCGCTAGTAATGATACTTTGAATACTGGTAATACAATTGGTGTGGCCGAGTTTAAGAGCTCAATGCAAATTTTAAAACCAAAAACTTTGCAAAATCAAGATAAAAAAAAGAAAATTCCTTTGGAAGTTAAACAAGCTATGCTTGCTGAAGCTACAATTCAATCTAAAAATGGAATACCCAAAAGATTCAAATGGGAAGAATTAGGAAAAAGGCTCAATTTCCCACCTGAAAAATTGGCATTATGTTTTGGTCACCTTAAATTTAAGGGTCAAATTGCTTTTTCTGAAGATACAAAAATTTGGGACTTCATTCAAGAGGAACATAATTCAAAATCACCAGCTGCTAAACCCAATCATTGGAATAATGAGCAAACTGCTCTTTTATTGGAAGTTTGTTTAGCTAATACGGATGAAAATGGTGATGTCAACTTTGAACCTGTTTATGCTGCTTTTCCAGATAGGGATAAAGACTCGCTTAAAAGAAAATACAACAGTTTATTCGAAACCAAGGGAAAATTTACGATAGAGGAATCTACTTTTATCTTGGAGTGGGTTAAAAGAAAAATTGAAAAAGATTACAACTTACAACAAGTTATTGATTCTACAACTTCGATTGGATCATTATTTACATATTCTCATGTTGCAAAGGAAATGGCTAAAAAAACCAAAAGCTCAAGAAGCAGTTCTTCAATCGCATTCTATTGGAAAAATCAAGGTGAGAGGGTTTTCAGAGAATTATACAAGGAAAATTGAATATGGCTGTTTCTTGTATCAGTTGGTATGATGTAAAATTGAAAGTGAAATTGAACAAAAATTCACAATAAAGGGTGTTTTTCTATATAGAATTTTATTTTATTTGGTTTTTAACTCTTAATATATGAAGAAAACAAAAAAGCGTCTCTATATTTAAATAAGTAAATCAATAATAAATAATAAATAATTAATAATCAAATCCGATATTTATCAGAAAACGAATATGTTGTTAAGAATAATGAAATACTTAAAGAAAGATTAATAATGAATGACTAATAAAGAATTAATAAAAAGAATTAGTAATCATAATGTAATATAAATGAAGAATAATTTAGAAGAAATTACTAATGAATAAATAGAAAAGTTAGTGATTAAGAAAATTGTATAAATAGAGACTAATATCTCTACTTGAATAAATAACGAATTATAATATTAAATATGCCACCAAGAATCTCTACTACAAGAAATCAAACAACTGTTAGTTCTACTCAGGCTTCACAATATCAACATATGTAAATAAATCTATTAGAAATTGTACAAATTAATGTTAACCAATCTGAATTAACAATTTAGGTCATAGAATTCAATTATTTTAATAAAATTGTAAATTTTTAACGGTCTATATACTTTGATGCATACTTAATCTGTGACTTTGAGTGCAGTTTCATTGTAATTTTTAAATTCTAATCCCAGTAAAAAGTCAATTCTCGTGGTTTATTACTTGTAGTTCCACTCGTTCTCTACTTATTGATGCCGGTGTTCCTTTGGTGGGTTAAACCAAAATTGAAATTTGAAACTCCTCAAGGTTCTGTTTTAAATGATGCTGTTAAAGTTTTGAAAGTCGCACTTACGGGTAATTGGATCAAAAGATTATATAAAGGACAGTTCTGGGCTCATGCTAAACCATCTAACATGAAAGAAAGAGGAGTTGAATTTTACAATTTGAAAAAGCAGTCTGCAATTACATGGAATGATCAATTCGTTTTGGATATGCAACAAACCTTTGATGCATGTAAACTTTTTGCTTATTACGTTGTATTCAATTTAGCTGATAATGGTTTAGGTTCAGTTGAAAATTCACTTATTGGTGCTATGTCAACTCAAGGTGTGCCAAATGATTTATTTAATAATTTCAATCCATTGACCATTATTGTACTTATTCCAATATTAGATAATATAGTTTATCCATTGCTTAGAAGATATCATATCAATTTTAAACCTATATATAGAGTTTCATTTGGGTTTATTGTTTGTGCAATGAGTCAAGTTGCTGGTGCTGTTTTACAACATCAAGTTTATCAAAAATCACCATGTGGTAGTCATGGAGCTACCCAATGTGGTGAAAATGGTACTGTTGCTGATATTACTGCATGGAAAGCTACTTCACTTTACATTTTAGCAGCTGCTGGTGAATGTTTTGCAATGACTACTGGTTACGAATTAGCATATACTAGAGCTCCACCTCAAATGAAGAGTTTATTATCAGCACTTTTCTTATTTAATTCAGCTGTTTCAGCTGCTATTTCAGAAATCTTGACCGGATGGTTGGTTGATCCATATTTGGTTTGGATTTTCACTGCTATTGGTGTTGCTACTGTTGTTGCTGGTATAGTTCTTTTAATTCATTTCTGGAATTCGGATAAAGTTATGCTTAAAGAAGCTGAAGAAAGAGAACAATTGGATATTGAAGAAGCTAAACAAAAAGTTCTTGAACAGGAAAAATCCAATATAGATAACAATTTGCAAGCAATTACATCTATAAAGTCAAACTTACATATTTAGTACCTTTAATAAATATTAATTGTAATTTTTAATGATTAACCTCTTTATTACACAATTTTAGCAAAATAGAGGTTGTCAAAATTTAAGTTTTTCTTTTTGCAACTTCGCAATTTGCAACAAAACCTACTGGAAAAAAAAAAAGAATATTTTGCACCCGTTTTTTGTGCTATAATAAATGAATTGGTCAGCCAGCTGATTAGCATTTACATTATAATTATTTAGCTTGAAGTTCAAATGATGAATCTGTGAAGAAGAGCCAGTGGTGCACAGACATGTGATTTTTGACGTTTATTGTATTTTTTTGCACCTTGATTAGTCAACTGTAATCCATAAAAGATTGTTCAACAACTCATTCCAGTCAATTTAAAAGCAATTTTGCTATTATACAACAAGTATATTGTTATTAAAGTATGTAATATCCGAAAATCAATGATTTAGTTACTAAAAGCTACAATTTTTAATTTTACAAAAAAAAAAAACTCCTTTACTAATGATTATACAAAATAATGGATCATACAAATCATACTCACTTTCCATTCCTCTTTAATTTGATACTTTCGAAGCCGAGTCTTTGAATTTATTTTATTTCTGTTCAACCATTTGGTAATTTTCTGAACTTAAATATTGTGTCGTTTTACACAAAAACAAAAGACCAACTTTAAACACAATAAAAATTGCTCTAAATGCATCGCATTTGTCTTAAACTATTAAATATATTATTAATCAATGATTTTGAGCATGGCAGTAAAGTTTAATAAATGTATTGCTTGAAATATTGAAAATTTTTGACATAGCTTCGCCGTACATTGAAATTTCACAAGTTCTACACAAATCTAAACTATTCAAACTTCAATAATTAAATAAATTTAAGCAGTATAAGCTGGTCAAGACTACAAAGAGATGCTATATACCAATCGTAAATGTATATTGAATGGTGTTATCAGGGTTTGAAATACATGAGGTGATGTTTGAGTGATGACAATATAATTCTCACCGTTTTGTCATTGAACCCCAATCAGTTGTGTTTGAATTAAAATTTGATAGCTGATTAGCATTTAATTGAACATTCATGGAGTATCAGTTCATAAATTTCTTGCAAAACATAAATATTGTTCAATTGATGTGAAGATTGCTCAATTTTGATTGAAAGAATTACTGAAGTGACATTAGTTGTAAGATAAATACTAATAAATGTTTTACTATTATACTGCTTTGATTATTCAATTTATGAAGCTTGAATGATGGAACTGTGAAGAAGAACTTGTGATACACAGAAACAAAAAAATTTTGCGTGCAAATTTCAACTTTTTGCACCCAGTTTAAAAGTTTTTTACAACAACATTGGAATTTTAATCAATTGATTTCTAACGATTGTTAATTTTTTGTCAAATAATCTCTGGTTACTTCAAAATATAGCTTGTTAATTATAAGTCAAAAGAATGGTTTTAATTTTCAGTTCAAATCTTGAACCGGTTATGAATTGGTTAATTTTGGAACTATTTATAAGTAGAAATGCTAATAACGGAACTATAAAATAATCCGTTGAATGTTGATCATAAATTTAGATTCGGTCTAAAAAAATAATTCAAGATTGTGTAATGAAACATTCTATTAATTAAGAGTTCAATTTTAAAAGTTATATATTCGAAATTTTAACGGTCTACATTTTAATTTATACTCAATCTGTAGTTCTGAGTGCTGTATCATTGTAATTTTTAGATTCATAATCCCAATAAAATGTCAATTCTTGTGGTTCATTACTTGGAGTTTGACAATCTTTACTAATATCATAATTACCAATTCTATCATTAACGTAATTTTCAAAATCTGATAATTTAGTTGAGAAACCAGGTCCATTTGATAAATTTTTAATTGGAATAACAGCATCATTAATTACTAATCTAACATAAGTTTGATTTCCACAATTTAATCTTTCGGTTATAAATCTAGCTCCCATAGGTGTAACTTGAACATGATGATAAGAATCTGTGAATTGGATTTTATCATTTGTTAAATGATTAATTGGTTCGAAAACTCCTAAAGCTGATGCATATAATTCAATATCAGTATCATGAGAAAATGAAAGCCAAATTTTATTTTTTGAATTTGCATCTTTTAATAAATTTAAAGTTGCATTTAATTGAGTTGCACCTGCTAAACTACTATTAACATTACCTGGACCACTTTCATAATAAAATTCTAAATTTTGTTGATAATCATAATGAATAAATTCATCTTGTGTAAAAATATTACAAAATGGTGAATAACCTTTTGAATTTAATTCATATGCACAAAGTTGAAATAAATGAGTAACATCGTTAGTTGAAATATTTAAACCTGGATTTGATTTTGTAAATCTTGAAATTATATTTTTTTTATATGTTTTTGGAAATACTGATGTATAATTATCATAAGCATCTAAATCTAAAGCTGGACATCCCAATCTTGGAGTAAGAGAATTTAATCCACTAGTTTGATTTTCAGCAATAACAATTTTATTTAATTTATCTGGTGAAAAACCTTGTCCAATGAATCCAGTTGCAAAATTAATTGCAGTTTGTTCAACTCTTGCTGAAGCAGCAATAAATAATGGTAATGATAAATTTTCATTATAAAGATGACCATATTTAGCTCTGAATGAGGTACCTGCTTTAACTGCAGTTTCATATCCATTATAAGGACCAATTGAATTTGAAGGATCTGTTTCATATTCATAAAATTCATCATTTGTAACATAATATTGATAATCATTTAAAAATGATAAATCACCTTTAAAAGTCCCATTATATTTTTGTAATTTATCAACAAGATTTTTTAATGCAACACCAGTTTCTAAAGTTGGAAATCTTTCACCATGTCTACCGAGAAATTGAACTTGATCAATAGTACATTGATCAGGAATTTCAGTTGATATACCAAAACCTGGATGTTGAATATAAGGACCAGCACCAGCTAAATATTTAACTATATTATATTGTTCTTTGGCTGCTAATTCTGGGTTTGCAACATCTCTAAATTGATCTTGATTAGCGAAAATTAAACCAGAAAATAATGCTTTACTAATTGATACCATAATCTTACTACAATAAAAGAGTGAAAATTAATCTATTTATATAATTTGATACTAGAATGGTTATATTAATTACTTCTATATATGGTTATTTTCCTCCCTTTTTCAGATTTGTTTTTTTATTTTTTTGACCTGCAATTTCTGGTAAAGTTAATTTAACCTTACTTACAGTGAAAATCCCAACAATATCGTTATTTTTCATAGTTTTTAAAATTTCTCTTTCTCCTTCCCAGTCCAAATCAATATCAGTATTTGTTTTATCCATTTTACGAGTTGTAAAATAATGTAATGCATCGGTTATACATTTACCTTTCTTTCCAGATCCAGGTTGAATTTTAACTTTATATTTAAATTTTTGTAATGAAGACCATGGAGCAAATACTGGAATTAAATTTATAATTTTATCATTTGAAGATGGTTTTGGTCTTAATGAATCAAAGATTTTTAAATAATTGGTTGTTGAATCGTAATTACCATCATTCTCATCATCTTTATCTAAAAGATATTTTTGAAACTCTCTTTCTTCTTGTTTCTTTTTCTTTTCCAACGCCGTGTCTCTTTCTTTAATCTTATCTTTGGTATTATCATTTACCGCATTTTTTTGTTTTTCCGTTATATCAATCTGTTTTAAAGTTCCTAAAGCATTCATTCGTAATTGTCTTTCTTCATTATCTTGATCAGCATATTTGTTTGCAATCTTTTTTAATTTTGATTTCTTACCTCTAGGTAAAGGTACATTCTTTTTTACTTCTGGGGTTTCAATATTACTTTCATCTTGAACCTCATCTTGAACTTCATCTTGAACCTCATCTTGAACTACTTCTGGTTCTGGGTTCTTATCTTCTTTATCTTGTTTGATATTTGTAATCTTTATATTCTCCAATTCCTTCTTTTTATTATCCATAACAATAGTTAAACCATGTTCGCTTTCTCTTGCAATTCTTTGTTCTTCATATTTCTTACTTGAATCTTCATCAATTAAACAATAAAATCCAAGACCCATTACTAATTGAGCTGGAGGTAAATAACTTTTTTTACCATAATTAAAAGTACCAGAAGGTACTAAAGAACCATCAAAATCACGTTTAGAAACTTCAGTACCATGTAATACCCAAGCTGATGTTGTTACTTTACCATTCCAAGCATCTGAAGCTGATATGGCAAATATTCCAGCTTGCATTAATGTAGATGGTGGTATACCTTCATCTTTAAAAGGATTTTTTATAAATACTTTTAATGAACCTTCAACATCTGAACTTACAAAATAATCATTATCACTAAAATGTCTATAATAAAGAATATCAATTTGTGAATTATCTTTCCCTGCTAAACATAAATAACCTTCACTTGATACAAACCAAAAAAATTTTTCAAACCAATATTTTGGTCTCAATTGTTTTAAAGTATCATTACCTTGTTTTAAATTTTTAGCTAAATCTTGATTAATTCTTTTTTCAGCATTTTTTAATGCCATTTGTGTACTATTTTCAACTTTAACTTGTTTTGTTTCGGCTGTTTTTTTAGTATCAAAATAAGTTCTTGCATTTGCAAATGATGATAATGTAATGTCAATCCATGTAGGTAAAACTTTTTCAACTTTTTCAGCTTTTTCTTTCTTGATATTTTTCTTTGGTACATCATCATCAGAATCTGAATCTGAACTTATATCAGTTTCGGAAAAAGATTCAGATTCAGATTCAGAAACTTCATTATCTTCGAAATCTGGTAATAATATTTTAATCTTATTTTCTTTTAAATTTAAAGGTAAACCAATTGCTTTTGTAATATGATTTTTCTTTCTTTGTTCTAATTTAATTACAGATTCAATATTTGTCCAATCCATTTGTTGATCTAAAAATCCTTGTATATATTCACGACATTCATCAACCAAATATGAATGATATTGAATCAATTCTCCCTTTTTAGCATTCAATTCTTGTTGTTCAACTAAACTTTGAATTTGTTTATTACGTTCACTTTTTGCCTTTTCCAATCTTTTATTAGCTGTTTCCTTTTGTTGTTCAATTTTTAATGCAAATTTATTTGATTCAAGTGTTGAATAAAATGTATCCAAAGTTTTATTATAACCTTCAATTTCAGTGAATTTCCAATTTGAATCTTTAATTGGTTTAAATGGATGATATTCATCATAGATATATTCAAATTCTGAATTTTCAGCAGTATTCTTTTTGGCAGCTATGAAACCTTGAGTAGTTGAAGAACCAATTAAATTTAAATATTCAGATTCACAAGAATTCAAAGCATCAACCAATTTTTGTAAAATTGTTGAATCATTTTCTAAAATTAAACAACTTTCTTTAGCATTTATTCCTGATTCAGTTAAAACTTTTAAAATTAATTCACTTGATAAATGATTAGCATTTAAAAATGCTAATTTATGAATTGAAAATAATTTATTCTTCTTTTCTTGAATTGAAACTTTTTCTTTATGATTATTTAACCATGATTTAACATCTTTAATTGAATAATTCTTTCTTTCATAATTATAAGTATCTTGAAATAATGATTTATCAAATAATTGATATTTTTCATTAACAGCATATCTACTAATATCTTCCTTTGCAGAAACTAATCTTTGTAATGATAAAATATTTAATTCATTATCTAATAATAATATATTCCCAGCACTGAAAAATTCAAAAGCTAAATAATATAATCCATCACTAAATTCTAATACTAATATTCTATCATTATTAATTTGTTTTATACCTGATAATCTTCTTGTTTTTAAATGTTTTCTTAATTTTGTAACAAAATTAGTTGGTTGTTGTAATGTAGGTCTATCAAAATCAGTTAAATGTATTCTATTACCATATTCTAATACTAAAACTTTTTTTGAATCAGGAATTGAAAATTTTAATAAATATTGACGTGAATTACTTGCAACATTATAAATATTTTGTAATCTATAGTTTAATAATTCCTTATTGAATTCTGTAGTTAGAATTTGTAGATCTAAACCTGTGATACGTTGCTGGTCTTATTAGTATTTGGTTCATATAATGGTTTGTAATTTACTTACTTTCATAATGGATGGCAATATTATAATGTATCGTGAGAACTGAAAAATATCAAACAAAATTTAATCAGAGCAACAATTTTGCAACAACAATGAACAACTAAATTTTGAAATATAGATTACTTTAAAAGCACATTTTAACAATCAAAATCAACTATTCTACTTCAATCTCTTTTCAATTTCCACCTAATTGTTAGTTATAAAATTTTGGTCACGTGATCTTCTTGCTTTTTCTTAAATAGATTTTGAAAAAATTTCTTGAAAAATCTACAACTCATCTTAATCAACAAATTTAAAAATGCATTTGATGTACACATTAGATTCTCAAGGAAAGAGAATATATACTTTAAAGAAGTTAACTGAAGAAGGTGAAATCACCAAATCAGCTCATCCAGCTAGATTTTCACCAGATGATAAATATTCAAGACAAAGAGTTACTTTGAAAAAAAGATATGGTTTATTACCAACTCAAAAAGAATAAATTATTAAGGTATAATAGGTTTCAGTTCATGAGTTTAGGAATTTTGTATTATAGAATTATTTGACATCATCTTGAATGATTTTGAATATATATTTTAAAGATAATCTTACCAGATGTAAATGATTGTTTTATCCTTGGAGTAAATACTTGACTATTTGATCAACAGTATCTTGACTATTTGATCAACAGTATCTTATATAGTTAGGTCTCATCGATCTTGATGTTCACAGTTGAGTAAATTCATTCTCAAACAACTTGTCAATTATTCATCTTTCTTTTGACCTGTTGCTTCTAGATTATAATCTGTGTTTCTAACATAACTTTCCCACATTTGAGCTAACAATTCAGTCTTTAAATTATTTCTATTTGCTTCTTGTAATTGTTTGTTTATACCAACAACTGATTCATTCAAGTTTTCCTAAAACATTAGTATATATAACTTCAAAACTTTGAAATTCCAACATACCATATTGTTTATTATTCTAGCTAGTAATGCATTATGAGCTTGTTCATGTGGATTTTCCATTATTGTTTTGATTTAACTATCAACAAAAATTTAAAAAAAAAATTAATACCTGTGAATAATGGATGTTTTATCAATATCCCTCATAACAATCCTTTTAGGATTTGTTCTAATTCTAGGAATATTCTTTATACAATCAGGTGGGATCAAGATTAAACCATCAAACAAATCACCATATTATAAACCAAGTTTTTTAATTTTAGGTTCAAATAATTCTGGTAAAACTTTACTTTATTATAAATTACAAAATCAAGATACAAAAACTGTTTCATCAATAGAACCAAACTTTACAGAAATTAAATTACCATTATCTACTCCAGAAATTGGTAAAAAATTTCAATTGATTGATTATCCAGGTCATTTAAAATATCAAAAATTATTTGAAAATTTATTAATTAAAGAAATAACTTTATATAATGTTAAGGGGATAATATATTTAATAGATTCATCAAATACAAATTGGTCAGATTCAACAAATGTTGATAATATTGTTAAATTTTTATACAATTTAATATCTATAACTGAAAGGAAACCAAATGGTGTAGATATTTTATTTGCAATTAATAAATCTGATTTATTTGATTCATTACCATCACATAAGATTAAACAAATATTAGAAACAGAGATTAATAAATTAATTCATCATGAAATAAATAATGCAAATAAAACTTCAGGTATAGATAAATTAGCTGAAGAAGATGAAAATGATGATGAAAATAAAGAAAATGCAAGAGAATTATGGCTTAGTATTATTGGGTCACCACAAGCAACTTTTACATTTGATAAATTAGAAGGTAATATGGATTTTGTTTCTGGAAGTGTTTTAAAAAACAAGTATAGTACTTGGGAGAATTGGTTAGATGAGAAAGTTGTAAATAGTTAGCATAATATAAAGTGATAGTTTTATAGATTGAATCGTTGATATCTACTGTAAGTTTTGACAACAATTTGTTTTTGCAGCAAAAAAAGCTGTGTAAAATTGACTTGAAACTAGAGTGTTTGATGAATTTAAAAATGAGTGTCGAATTTTCATTGAGTGTAGTTCATATTTTAAATGTAGTAAGTAATGGAATGTATGATTCTTTCGTTTATGTTCAAAATGGAAATATTTGACTGAAACTCAGATCTTTGAAATCATCCAAGATCAATTACTTCTCTTTGTGATCCTACTAGGAAAAAGTTTCAGATACAATTTATCAATATGATATCTCGAAAATAATGAGTAAAATTCAATGTGAGATTGATAAATTTTCAGTTTAAATTAGAGTAAAATGTTTCAAATTTCATTGATATTGTTATGTTTCAAATTTCACAATTCGTAATCCCTTAAACAATAATCAATCAATTCTTCAATTACATGAGTAAGATAATCCCAATATAAAATAAACGTAAATTTATTTCTTCACTATAATATACAAAATTTTCAAAACTTTTTCTTTAATTATTTTAAAATATTATTTATTTATTTATGTCGTTATGCAATAAAAATTTATAAATTAAAAGTTGTTTCTTATCATCCATTCCTCTTGAATTTAATTGAACTTACTTTCTTCTAAATGAACAACCTTCAGTTAATTTAGCTTTACCACCAGTTGGGGTACACAAGACAGTTGAACATGAATCACAAGTGACAGCGGTTTGAGCATGACTGAAAACAGTAGTAATATTAAGACAACCTTGACATTTGACATCCATAAAGAATGATCTTGGTTGTTGAACCAAAAGTTTTAATTTGTGTTGTTTAGCTTCGGTAGCTGGAGTTGGGTGTAATAAATCTTGAACTAAAACCTATAATTAACATTGTTAGTAAATTGATTTCTATAAATCCCTACAGATGATGAAACAATGAATATTGATGAGATTCTGTGAAAATTGACTTGTGTTGATTCTATTTCAACTCTTGTATCCTTGACTTGAGCTTGTAATCATTCTATACAACTGTTGTTAATCAAGTATTGTTTTTTGTACATACCATATTGATGTGCTATGTATATGAGATTATTGATTATTTGAAAATTTTTTTAAGAAGTGTTTTTTTCTGTATAGTTAAATTTTCACTATGCAAATGAGGAGTGGATCAGTATTGTGTAACCTTTTACCTTAGAAAAGAAAAAAAAACAGTATTAATGCGTAAGATGCGTGTATTATTGATAAACTGAAAAATGTTTCAATGTTATCACGTGATAGATAGGGCATAGCCCTAATTTTGAATTACAATATCAGAATTACATTTGGCATATTAACCTTTAATAGATTTGTTAGAGATCTTTATGTGGTTTTTGTAACCGGAAGTTCTTATACTTTACGAATCTCTTATTTATCTTTCAATTCCATTAATAAATTGTAATCTTTAAACAGTAAAACAATATGATATGAGTATACTTAATTTCTACAATCAATTCTACTTCACAAAACACAATATATATTAACTAATTGAAAACAAAACAAACTTCAATTAGTTCTTAAACTTAAAAAAATTTATACTCTTAAACTATAAAAATAACATATACAAAATAATTAAAACCCAATATTTTCTCTCATTCAATCCAATTCTTGATTCACAATCTCAGCATATTCAAATAAGATTTATTTATTATAAAATTATATCTTTGACTTTATTGTTGTTATCTTATCTAATCAAATTCTTTTTTTTTGCAACAATTTATATAAACTATGTCAAAAAAATATAAATACAAAGAGTTAAATTATATATAAGCTACATAAACTCCAATATGAAAATGTAAAAATTTCTTGTAATTAGTAATTTGATTTATTTTATATTATTTATTTTGGTCATTAACTTTATTATCTTCATGATTAAACATAATTTATTAATAAAATCTAATTTACATATGCAGATGATGATTTGGGATGGTTGGTTGAGTGGTTGGTTAAATGGAAAAAAATACTTGTCTTTTATAATTATTTTATAGCCTTCTTTGGTTGTTTTCTTTGTTGAGGTCTTGAATTATTAGATACTTGAGATGGTGGATATCTTGGTTTTTTATCAGCTGGTTTCAATATTTGAAATGAACATAATAAACTTTCATCAACACTCATCATTGCACCAGCATTATCAAATTCACCACAATAATTTGGTGCTGAAAATAATGTAACCAATTGTCTTTTACTGAAAAATTCATAACCATCTTCAACAACTTGATGAGCACGACAAATTAAATCCATATCATGCTTTTGTAGAAATCTTGATACAACATCGGGTCCAAAAGTAAATGAAACACCACGATCATTTTCTGACCAACCAGTTATATCTTTATCTGGATCAGACCATAGTAAATCACATAATAATCCAACATCTGGAATATCAGTTGGTCTCATTACTCTTCTTATTTGTTCCATTGTATTTAAATCTGGTGATAAACCTCCATGCATTGTGAATATTTTTTCATCAATTATAGCTGCAATTGGTAAACAATTAAAACAATCAGTAAAAGTTTTCCATAATTTTATATTATATCTTCTTTTACATTCATCATAAAATCCATAAATTCTATTAATTGATGCACATTCATGATTACCTCTTAAAATAAAAAAATTTTCTGGATATTTAATTTTATAAGCTAATAATAAACATATGGTTTCTAAACTTTGTTTACCTCTATCAACATAATCACCTAAAAACAAATAATTAGCTTCTGGTGGGAACCCACCATATTCAAATAATCTTAATAAATCATAATATTGACCATGAATATCTCCACAAATCTTTATTGGTGCTTCCAATTCTAATAAAATTGGTTGTTGAATGAAAATTTCTCTTGCCTTCGTACAAAGATAACGAATTTCATGTTCAGCCAATGTAACTTGTTTGCCTGGTCTTGATCCTCTGACTTCTAATAATCTATCAACAATAGAGTCAATATCGGCTTCTTGATGATCGGTGGACATTATTATTTTATATTATACTATTAATTGATGATGATGTTGTATATGCTTGTGTATATGTAAATGTGAGGTGACAACAAAATGGGGGAGTGTATGTATGTGACGGTCTATAGTTGTGTCGGTATATGTGTGGGTTATACGGTGGTAAAAAAGGTAAAAAGAGTTGATGAAATGTTATGGGTTTCTAATTAATAATAATTTGGAATTGCTGTCTTTTTTCTTGATTTTTTTTTTCCTCATTTTTTTTTTTTTTCCTCTGCTGGTTTTTTTTTAATAATTTTATTTTTATTTTTTTTTTTTTTTTCTTTAAATTTCTGTGGTAATTTTTAAAAATATTATGATGTTATTTCAGTTACCGATTGAATAAAGCTATAAACAATTAATAAGCAATTACATAGAAAGATGGAATTAGTTTCATGAAATTTGAAAATAGATAATTTTAGAAATTAAGAAACACGTCTAATGGCTGCAAAATATAATGGCGTTTGTCTTAAATTATTATTCTCTTATTGGGGGGGGCATTGTAGAAATTCACGGTTGTCGCACTACTCATTTTAATTTTATTTAATTTTATTTTTTTTTTTTTTATCTTTAATTGGTTGTTGACTCATTTTTGTAATTTGTTGAAAAAATGTGTTATGTAAGATATTATGTAATCTGTTGATAAATTTATTACATAATTCACTATAAATTATAAAGATTTCATATAAATTATATATGTGTTTGTTTATAATGTTTATTGTGTAATTATAATTATATATATTTTAAAGAGATTTTAATCAATATAATTTTGATCAATTTGATAAATCTTGTAGCTTTGATGTTAATTTATAATTTATCATTACGCTTTTAATTATGTCATGCTTGATCAGTATATTTAAATAACCGTGTAATAAATGATCTCAGAGTAAAGATAATTGTCACTCAAATTACTTCAACAAGGATCATTCAACTAAATCCATTCAATTTGAATTTCCAAGATTTTCAAGTTGTATAATTTTAGCTGCAAAATAACATTCAATTTTAATTTTTAAACAGTTTTCGTTAATTCACACTAGAAGCATTTTACCCAAATACTTAAATTACCGCAAACTTAGTTATGAATTGTATTTTTAATTTACCAATTATTTGTTCTTAATCGATTTTTAGCTGAAAAATAGTCAAATTCTAATTACATGATATTTATATAATATTAAATCCCTTTTTAATGTAAATTGAATCTACAAATCGTTTAAATTTGATTGACCAAATTATTAAATCCACATGCGAGTTTAAATCATGAATTGTTTCACTAAAATATTTAACTCTTATATACAAATAAATGTCAAAGAAGTATATTTAACTGCTTAGAGACTCTGAAGTAATCTTACTTCATTGTATCGAAATATAATTATTAAAATCTAATGCATATAATTAAGGTTTCTATATTAATGAGAATATCATATTGAATTCTATCATGAATTTTGATACTAAAAATGCAATTATTGAATTTAAATCACTTAATATGTAAATTTTGCACACTTTACATGCATTGTACAAACTCTGAATTATTAAAAATAAGCTTAAACATTGATTTTAAGTATCTCAGCAAAATTCACTTAGGTTTAGAATTGAATTTTAAGAATTTTTGACATAGCTTCGCCGTCAATCAGAATTTCACAAGTTCTTACACAAATCCAATCAAACTTCAATAATCAAACAACTTTAAGCAGTATAAGCTGGTCAATACTACATAGAGATGCTATATACCAATCGTTGATGTATATTCAGTTGGGTTATCAGTGGTTGGAACAAATGAGGTTATGTTTGTGCAAGAACTTTAAATTTCTCATAAAATTGACAATGAAATCTAGTTAAAATGGGTTTGAAATCCAATATTAGATAGCTGATTTGTATTTAACATATCCATTACATGATATATATTCAGTATTAGGTCATGAATATTTGAAAATTACAAACATTGTTGAATTTGAATGAAAATAGCTCAATTTTGACTAAAATGATCACTGAACTGAAAATAATGCTATTCAATAGTTTACTGATATACTGCTATGATTATTTAATGTATTGAAACTTGAATGATGGATTTGTGAAGAAGAACTTGTGATACACAGACGCAAATAAATTTGACGTGCAATTTACCTTTTTTTTTGCACCCAATTTTAGTGTTATGCTTGAAACAATCATTCAACAGTTCAAATAGGTCAATTCACAAGTGGTATTGCTAGTATATGGTTGAATAGCTTGTTGGGTGATTACCTAGTATTGTATAATTAGTGGTTTGAGTACTTACGCGATTGGATTCATAATTTTACACGTATCTTCATCATTATTAGAAATTCAACTTAGTGGCTCATACAAATTATACTAACTTTTTCTTTCTGTATAACTTGATACTAATTTTAAAGATATTTCTTTGAATTTGTTTTATTGTCGTTCAAGCATTTGCTGGTTTTCTGAACTTTGGTTTTGTGTCGTTTAACACAAAAATTTAAGATCGTTTGTACGGTTGATTCATAGATGGTATTGACAATATATGGTTTTATATCAAGTTATCAAGGAATGTAGTATTTCAGAATCTGTGATTTGGGTGCTCAAAGTAATGGTTTTATTGTTTTACATGTATCTTCTTCACTATTTGGAATTTGAAATAACGGTTCAAACAAATTATACTCCCTTTAGCTTTCTCATTAACCTGATACAAGTATTAAAGCTATTTCTGTAGGTTTATTTCATTTTCGTTTATCCATTTATTGGTTTTTAAAACTTCATTTTTGTGTCGTTTCAGACAAAGAGTCAAGATGAACGAAAACATAATAAAAAACCACTTTAAATGCGTCATAGTTGTCTTAAACTTATAGATATATTCTTAAATATTGCTTTTGAACATTTCAGTAAAATTCGTTTGGGATCTAGCTAGGAATATTGAAAATATTTTTGACGTAGCTTCGCCGTATATTAGAATTTTACAAGTTCTATACAAACCCAATAGCATTCAAACTTCAATAATTAAATAAATTCAAGCAGTATAAGCTGGTCAAAACTACATAGAGATGCTATATACCAATCGCTGATGTATATTGGGGAATTGTCAGGGTTTGAAACAAATGTGGTAATGATTGTGTAAGAATTTTACAATACTCATTTCTTTGATAGTGAAACCCAATTGGAATATGTTTGAAACTAAAAATTAACATTTGATCAAGATCTAATGGAATTTCCTCATAATATTTATCCAATATCAGGTCAAGAATATTTGAATAATTTAGTTTAATTGATATGATAATTGCTCAATTTTGGTTGAAATGATCAATGAACTGATGATAATGGTTAAATAAATGCTACTAAATGTTCTACTAATATACTGCTATTATTATTTAACTTATTGAAGCTTGAATGATGGATTTGTGAAGAAGAACTTGTGATACACAGAAACCAAAAAAAATTGGCGTGCAAATTTCAATTTTTTGCACCCATCCTTAACTGTATGTTAGTTGCCACTATTTAAAACCAGTGATTTAACACAGATTGATTACTTGTTTATTTTATAGCATAATCTGTTTAAGATTTGAGTATACCACTATGCTTATCATATATGCAATAACATTTTATATTCAAATTTATATATTTCAATTTTTATTAAACTTCTATTGTTAGTTTTGTGCGACGATCAAAATTCTTTAAATTTATGTATGAACAACAAACAACAACAAACACCTCCATTTTCAAACAAATATAATGTTAGAAAAGTAACTGAAACTGATTCAAAAGCTTGTCTTATATGTTATAAACCATCATCCACAGTTTTGATATGTGATGAACAAATTGATTTTTTTTATATATGTCCACAACATTTAATTGATGAATCATTTGCTAATCCTATTAAACAACAAGATTATATAGATTTACAAAAGAATCTTGAAGAAACCAATAAAAAGAAGAATCAATTAGATCTAAAGGTAAAAGATGAAAAACCTTATATGTGGAGTAAAGTTTCAACATATTGGAAATCAGAATCAAAAGATAAAGAGAAAGAGAAAGATGATAAAAATGAAGATAAATCAAATTATGATAAATTAAAAATTGAGTTACAAAAATTGAATAAAGAATTTGAAGAAATGAATGATAAATTTAAAAATTATAAATTTAAAAGTTATAATTTAAATCAAAATATTTATAAATCAAGATTAATGGCACATCAGAAGAAGAAGTTTAATAAGGAAAGACTGGAGAAAATCCAACAAGAAGGATTCTTTCCATCTGCACCAAGGCATAACATCCAGTAGTTGATCACAATTTAAAGATGAGTGATTTATCTCATATAGACACTTTATTTCTTATAGCTTTCAATGTTATATAATACCAGAGTAAAAGGTGTTAAATTCAGTAGAAAATGTATACAGACTTTATAATAATGTGTATTAATTATTTTTTTAATTATAATTTACTTTTACCATAAAATTTAACAACTTCATCAATTGCTTTTGCAACTTTATCAACATTATTATCATTTAAACCAGCAACTGAAGCTCTACCACTTGAAACCAAATAAATTCCATGATTTTTTTCTAATCTTGAAACCATATCAGATGTTAAACCAGTAAATGAAAACATACCAGTTTGATCAGTTATATGATTCCAAGTACCTGGAGTTTTTAAATCTTCCAATTTTTTTCTTAAAATTGATCTCATTTTAATAATTCTACTTGACATTGTTTTTAAATCTTGTTTCCATTGAGAATATAATTCAGGATCTTGTAAAATTGTTGCAACAATTTTTGAACCATAAGCTGGAGGATTTGAAATTTCTGATCTTATAATTTTATTTAATTGAGTTTTGATTGCTTTATTTAATTGTTGATTTTCCGTGGTTGTTGATGATATAACATGAATTGCACCAACTCTTTCACCATACATACCACAATTTTTAGCAAATGATTGACAAATTATAATTGGTGAAGTTATAATTTTTTCATTAATTGCTTTTCTAATTGGATAAGCATCTTTTTCTAAATCACCACTTGCAAAACCTTGATAAGCAGAATCAAATATTATTAAATGTTGCTTTTTTTCAATTAAATTTAAAATTTCATTCCATTCTTGAGAAGTTGGATCCAAACCAGTTGGATTATGAGCACAAGCATGTAATAAAAAGATTGAATTATTTGGAGCTGATTCAATTGTATTTAAAAATCCTTTTAAATTTAATGATTTTGTTTCATTATTCCAATAAGGATATGAATCAACTTTAAACCCAATATATTCAAAAATTTGTTTATGATTAGCCCAAGTTGGTTGTGATAAATAAATTGTATGATTACCTTTATAAAATTGTTTAATAAAAACACCAGATAAATGTAATGCACCAGTACCTGATAAACTTTGTTGTGAAACAATATTATTTAATTGAGAAGAATTTTCACCTAATAAAACTTTTGCAGCATTTTTTGTAAATGGTTCAAATCCACTAATTGATAAATATTCATGATTATTATTTGGATCAGATATAATTTTTTCTTCAGCCTTTTTAACAGCTGGTAAAATCCATGGTAAACCATTATTATCTCTATAAGCACCAATACCCAAATCAACTTTATCAGTTCTTGAATCAGAATTATATCTTGCTTTTAAACCAAATAATGGATCTGGTGGTAATTCTTTAATACCTTCAAATAATTTAGACATATTATTATTATTATTATATTTTGTAATGAAAATGAAATGTTAAAAACAATGGGGGAAAAGTGAAAAGTGAATCAATTTCAATCTGTAAAAACAATGGGAAAAAGATGGTGGGGGGATATATTTATACTTATATATACTCTATCAATGTATGTAATGTATAAATGTATGATGAATAACAACAACTTAAAAAAAAAAAAAAATGGCAATTTAAATTAAAAAAAATAAAAAAAAAAGAACATCCTTTAAAGCGAAAGAGGGAAAAACTTACTGTGTCTTGTGATCTCAACAGTATTGATGTATGGGTGTCGGATTTACTTAACTAGTATACAGAAAAAAGAGGGGTTGGGTTGGGTTTCTGGCGCTAGTTATAACCATCCACCACCCAACCCGACTCAACCCAAACAAAAGGCGCTTTACAAGATTTTGATAAATACTCCGAGAATTGTTTCATCATCAATATAACTTGAGTACGATGTTGTTGTTGTTGTTTATAGAAATTTAGGCAACTATCATGGAAAGTTTTGGCAGCCATTCAGTCAACATGTATAAATTTGTATTTACAACCGAATGGCATTTTTCTTTCATTATTTAACAATACGGGAGTTCAAAAAAATGGGGGCATTAAATTACATAACTACACACACACAACATTTCTGTAATTTTAATAGATTAGTTGTTATTCATTTTTAAATCAACAATAATTAACATATATTCATTATTGTCATCATCATCATTATATAAACTTCCCTATACAACTGATTGAACTTCAAAGAATCTTTTTAAATAATAAATTTGAAATATTGAATTTGCTGCAACAACAATAATTTGAAATACTGACCACCATTTAACTCTTGAATTTGTTGATTCAGCTGTATTTCTATGAGTTCTTTCTCTAATAACTAAATATTCTTGTTCAGCTTTTACATCAGTAGTTAATTGACTTAATCTTTTAATTGCATAATCTAATGTATCTGATTCTGGATCATTAGCATCTATATAAACAACACCATGAATATTAAAACTAACATCTAAATCAACTCTACCTGATTTTTCATTACTAAAACAATAAGAATATTTACCAGTTGTTTGTGCTTTGATTGATTCATCTCCATGTTCTATATCATTTCTTTTAATCAATGTTTGACCATGTGGTGATAATATATAAAAATCAGCTGTATATTGTTCTGATTGATGAGGATCTCTACTACCAACTTGAAAACTTATAGCTAATTCATCATCTTTTTTTAAATTTTCAAAAAAACATTGTTTTCCATATGGAGCCAACAAGACATTATGAGCCAATATTGAAGATATAAATATAAATAATGATACTATTAACTTCATTTCTTTTAAAATAATGATTCCTGATTCCTTGAAAAAAAAAATTTCAAAAATAAAAACAATCTAGAATACCGCGTTGTTCAAAACAAAGTTGTTGTACGATATTAACACGACTTTAAATTTTATAACTATATATATTTACATAATTCTATTTAAAAAGGTTTGTTTCAACACCTTCTTCTTATTGTAATAATAATCTAGTTGAGTTTCTTGCTTGTTGTTGTAAATAAGCATCCATTATAACTAATGCAGCCATTGATTCAACAATTGGAACAGCTCTTGGAGTTACACTTGGATCATGTCTACCTCTTGCTGCTAATATACCTGCTTTACCATCATAAGTTGAAGTTTCTTGTTCTTGACTTATAGTAGCAGCTGATTTAAAAGCAACTGAAAAATAAATATTTTCACCATTTGATATACCACCTTGAACACCACCACTATTATTTGTCTTTGTTCTTAATCTTTTCAAATTTTCATCATAAATAAAAGCATCATTATGTTTTGAACCTGGTAATTCAGTACCTTTAAAACCAGAACCAAATTCAAATCCTTTTGTAGCTGGTAATGACATCATTGCATGAGCTAATTTAGCTTCTAATTTATCAAAACATGGTTCACCTAAACCTGGTGGACAATTTCTAATTACACATGTTACAACTCCACCAATTGAATCTTTTGAATCTCTATAATATTCAATTAATTTAGTCATTTCATCACGTGTACCTGAATCTGGACATCTAACAGGTCCACAATCATCAACATCATCTCTTGATATAGTATTTAAAATATTTAAAAATTTTTCATTTTCAGTATCTGTATTCATTTTTATTTTACCAATTGATGAAACAAATGCAACAATTTCAATTTTATTTAATTTATACAAGATTTTCTCTGCTATAGCACCTGCAGCAACTCTACCTATAGTTTCTCTAGCTGATGATCTACCACCACCTGAACTTGATTTTGAACCATATTTTTGAATATATGTCCAATCAGCATGACTTGGTCTTGGATATAAATCTGTTTCACTATAATCTCCAGGTCTATGATCTTTATTTCTAACCAACATACCAATTGGTGATCCTAAAGTTAATCCATTTTCAGTTCCACTTTGTATTTCAACTAAATCTGATTCATTTCTTGGTGTTGATAATTTAGATTGTCCTGGTCTTCTTCTAGTTAATTGTGGTTGAATATCAGCTTCGGTTAATTCTAACCCTGGTGGACATCCATCTACTATACATCCAACTGATTTACAGTGTGACTCCCCATAAGTTGTAACTTTGAATAATGTACCAAAAGATGACATGATTAAATGATATTTGAAAATTGAAAAATTAGAAAAAAAAAAATAAAATTTTTATGAGTCAATTCGATTCATTATATATTATCTATATCTTACTTTTATCTTTCAATTGTTGCCATTCTTCAATCTTCTCAACTGCTAATTTACTCAAATATGGATATAAATTAGCATAATATTTTGCATTTGCGCTACTTGCATTACCCATTTTAACTCTCATTGCAATACCTTGACTAATTACACATAATCTTAATAATCCAAAAACATGACCAATTGGCCATAAATCAACTGGATTATTCTTTAAATCGTTTGAATCCCATTGAATTAAATTTGAATATTCTTGAAGTTTTTCTTTTAAAAATTTTAATGATTCTGGTTTTTCTCTACCAATACTTGAATCTTGATATAATGTTTTATTTAATTTAACAGGTAATTCAAAAGCTTGTAAGAAATTACTTAAATCAAATAATGGATTTCCAATTGTACATAATTCCCAATCTAATATTCCAACAACTTTTTTCAGATTTGAATCAAATAATATATTATCAATTTTTAAATCTCCATGAATTAATGTTAAATTAATTGGATCATTTGGTTTATTTTCAATCAACCATTTTGTAATCTTTTCAAAATTAGGTATTTCATCAACATGTTTATTTTGTAATTGATGAATACCAGTTAATGTCTTAATTTGTCTTTGAAAATATGATGTTTGCTTTAATTTTTCAATATTTTGAAATTGTGGGAAATGTTCTTTTGGTAATAATTTAATTAATTTTTCAGCATTTATTGAATGAATTGATACCATCATTTGAATTATTGAATCCCAATAAATTTTAGAATCTTTTGTTGAAATTCCAGGTAAACTTGGATTTTTAATTTGAATACCATTAACATAATCCATAATATAAAATACATAACCAATTATTGATTCATCTTCACATAATAAATGTACATTTGGTATTGGAACTTTTTGAATTGTATCTTCATTTAAAATGTTAATACTATTTAATATAAAAAATTCTCTTTCAACAGCATGAGCAGATTTTGAAATTAATTTTGAATTTGGTGATGGTTTCCTACGTAAAACAAAATTTCCTTGTTTAGTTTCTAAAAAATATGTTGGATTTGATTGACCAAATGTAAATTGCTTAATACTAATGAATCCATTTGGAATTATAGCATTATGACCAATGGTAACTTTATCATTTGAAATTGAAGAACTATTGGAAGTTGATTGTAAAAAATCTTGTAATTTGTTCAAATCTATAGGAGATCTAATATCTGTCAATTCTGGTGCTGACATTATAAAAGATTAATATATATATCTAGCAACAATGAATGATTTGAATCAACTTTTCAATAAAGAAAAAAATAGCAAGAATATCAACTATATTTATATATTTATATTTTAACCCAACTTTCGGTAAATGGTTTTGGAGTACTTTTTTTTTCAAATATCCGATTGAGTTAAGTTAGTGTAAATAACCCCACATATAAAATTTGACCTACTTACTAAATTAGGAAGGTGGCTTTTTTTTTTATTTTTTTGTATATGGAAATACATTTATTATCCGGTCTTTTATTAAACTTATTTTATCATTGATACATCTTCTATAAAGACAGAGTTTTCCATGATTTTCAATTTATTGATTTCATGAACATTTGTGTTATTTAAATCTTTCTTCTTGAATCATTGATTCTGTAATATGCCTGCCAGCCGATGCCTTCCGACGGTAGTTAAATAGTTTTTCATCTTTATTTTCTGCTCATCGAGTTTTTCACTACTTTCAATATATATCACTTACATTTATATATTACATGGAGCCCTACGCGGGGCTCGAACCCGCAGCCTTGAGATTAAAAGGCTGGTAAAACTGATAAAACATAAAAGGCTGATCTGAGGTTGAGATTGGGTAGGGCTCCATGTAATATACCTTCCAAATCGTCAAAGAAAAAGCAACAACGTAGACAACCACGTCATCATCAATCTCATTCATCATCTAATTCATCATCTACACCAACAAATTTTTCAAGTGCACCATCATCATCATCTACAGCTTTAGTACATCGTCCAACTACTACCACATCTATCACAGCTAATACTATTCAAGTTCCATCAAAATCAGAGTGACTAAATTCTATACC
>JANIVQ010000022.1:0-160231 GCA_030555925.1 Insectozyma xiaguanensis | reverse complement strand
CCCCCCCCCCCCCCCCCCCCCCCCCCCCCCCCCCCCCCCCCCCCCCCATTTTAGTTGTCCAATTTAAAATCGAATCCAGGCCAATTTTGTGTTCATCACGTGTAGGCGATGGTTGCCGAAGTTTTTTATCTTTTAATCAATTTATTAAAGGGTTAGCGATATGTTAAGACGTAATTGATATAGATAAGAGATGAGATATGCTTTTATCGTTGTTTTAAACGAGATCACTAAAGTTGTTGAATAATAATGAGATCTAATTATGGTAACGTAAACATAAACATACAACTCCGTTAACCGAAAAATAAATAAAGTTAAGGTAACAAGAAATATAATTTATTACCAACAATTATTATAAAAAAATGCCATACGGTTGGTCATCCAGCTGCCGCCACCACTACCATTCATCCACCACCACTATTTTATACGTCTTTCCCCCTCTGTACCGTGATGGCTTTGCCTCAAAGTTTAATTTCACTAAGTTAATTATAAATTCCCTCTTTCTTCTCCACCCCTCTTAAACTGCAGCTGCTGTCATTTTTTGAAAAATCTCTCAAATTTAATTACAATTTTCAAAGTATTTATATAAACCCCAGATTTCCCTTCAATTTATTATCCCACTTTTTATTTTTACATTTTACATTTTACAATTTACATTTACAATAACTTCATTATTCATTATAATTTTACAATCATTAACTACTATTATTAAAAGTTTTTAAAAATGAGTGTACCATCAACTATTGAAAATGGGGTTTCTAATTTAAACATTTATGAAACAACATCTGATCAATCTTCAGCAATCAGCTTGAAACATGACTATATTGATTCTCCATTTAGTGGTAAGAAAGAACAATTTGATCAAGTTTTGGATGAATTGGATTCTACTGGATTTATCCCTGAATCATTAATTGAATCAGAAACAAAATGGTTTTATGAAAGTTTGGGTATTGATGATGTTTTCTTTGCTAGATCACTGCCACAAGAAATTGCAAGTCACATTCATGCATTATATTCATGTAAAGTACAAGCTTATTCAAGTAGTGGAGAAACACCATTGATTGGTTATAAAAGAGAAGCTGATGATCATGCTGTATTTTTCGATACTGTTGATAGTTCCAATTATCAAAAGAATAAATTTGAAGAAAGAATTGATAATAAATACATTGATCCTTCCGATTCAATCAATAATAGTTATAGAGGTGAATATTATTGTGCACCTTTAAATTTCAAAACTGATCCTATATTATCTGGTGTTTATCAATTAAACAATGAATTAAAAGATCAATTGGTTAGATTATTTTTTGTTTACAAAAATCAATATCATAATGTTGATGCTGCTTCTAATGAAACAAATGTGGAAAAAATCGGTGATTCAACATTTTTAAAAATTGCATCAGCTAAGACAAAACAATTATATTCACAAGTTATTAAAGATGTTATAAATACTACTGGACCAGTTATCAAACATTATCCAATTGAAGATTCTGAAGAATATAGGGTTGTTATTGGTTATAGACAAAAATCAGCTACAAATTATAATTCAGCATTGAGTGATTTAGCAAATTATTATAAATTACAAGTTACACGTAAATATATTGAACAATTTTCAAATGGTATTACTATTATTTCAATGTATGTTACATCAAAACTGAGAAAATCTTCACCAATTGATTTATCAATTTATCAAGTCATCAAAGAAGCTTCATTATTATATTGTATTCCACAAAATTATTTCCATAATAGATTTATAGAAGGTGAATTATCTTTACAAGAATCAATTTATGCTCAATGTGGTGCTATATTTGTTACTCATTTCCTTAATCGTTTGGGTCCTGAATATTCAAAATTATCAAGTTTATTAGATCCATCAAAATCAATTGAACATGCTGAAGTTTTAAGTAGTTTGAAGAAAAGATTAAGAGCTGAAACTTATACTCAAGATTATATCAAAGAAGTATTTGATTCAAGAAGATCAATTGTTCGTAAGTTATATCGTCAATTTGCTGATGTTCATTATATAAGGTCATCAATGGAGAAAACATTATCATATCAAAGATTATCACAAATAACTTCAGTTGGTTCCGAAAAAGAATTTGAAGAATTACTTAATAGAGAATGTTCACAAAATGAACATCATGCAATTGTATTGAGAGCTTTATACACATTTAATAATTCAATTTTGAAAACCAATTTTTATACATCAACTAAAGTTGCTTTATCATTTAGATTGGATCCATCATTTTTACCAAAATCTGAATATCCTGAACGTCCATTTGGTATGTTTTTCGTTGTTGGATCTGATTTCAGAGGTTTCCATATTAGATTTAGAGATATTGCTAGAGGTGGAATTAGAATTGTTAAATCAAGATCTTTGGATGCTTATAATGTGAATGTAAGAAATTTATTTGATGAAAATTATAATCTTGCAAACACTCAACAACGTAAGAATAAAGATATACCTGAAGGTGGTAGTAAAGGTGTTATATTATTAGATTCAGGTTCTGCTCAAGATAAACCACAATCAAGTTTTGAAAAATATATTGATTCTTTAATTGATTTATTATTAAAACAACATATTCCAGGTGTTAAAGATAATTATGTTGATTTATATAATAAGCCAGAAATTTTATTCTTGGGTCCTGATGAAGGTACCGCTGGTTATGTTGATTGGGCTACTTTACATGCTAGAGAAAGAGGTGCACCATGGTGGAAATCATTTTTAACTGGTAAATCTCCTGAAATTGGTGGTATCCCTCATGATGAATATGGTATGACTACTTTATCAGTAAGAGCTTATGTTAATAAAATTTATGAAAAATTAAACATTGATAATTCAACAATTAAAAAATTCCAAACCGGTGGTCCAGATGGTGATTTAGGTTCAAATGAAATATTATTATCAAGAAATGAAAATTATGTTGGTATAGTTGATGGTTCAGGTGTTATTGCTGATCCAAATGGTATAGATAAACAAGAATTATTAAGATTAGCTAAAGAAAGAAAAATGATTGAACATTTTGATAGATCTAAATTATCATCACAAGGTTATATTGTTTTGGTTGATGATATGGATATTAAATTACCAAGTGGTGAAGTAGTTACCAGCGGTGTTGCATTTAGAAACTCATTCCATTTGAAATTGAAACAACAATTTGGTAATCAAGGTGTTGATTTATTTGTTCCATGTGGTGGTAGACCAGGTGCTATTGATACAAATAATGTCAATGATTTAATTGATGAGAAAACTGGTAAAACAATTGTACCTTACTTTGTTGAAGGTGCAAACTTATTCATAACTCAATCAGCTAAATTAATCATGGAAAAAGCAGGTACAATAATTTTCAAAGATGCATCAACAAATAAAGGTGGTGTTACATCATCTTCATTAGAAGTTTTAGCTGCATTGGCATTTGATGATAAAGGATTTTTGGAAAATATGTGTATTGATTCAAAAACTAAAATTAAACCACAATTTTATGAAAATTATGTTAAAGATGTACAAAAAATCATTGTCAAGAATGCAAATGCTGAATTTGAAGCATTATGGAAATTGAAACAAGAAACTGATGTACCATTTACAATATTATCTGATCAATTATCATTGGCAATCAATAAATTGGCTGATGAATTGGCAAGTTCAAAAGAATTATGGAATGATGATGTTGAATTTAGAAATGCAGTATTGTTACATTCATTACCACCTTTATTGTTGGAAAATATTGGAATAGAAAACATTTTAGCTAGAGTTCCTGAAGCTTATTTGAAAGCTATTTTTGCAACACATTTAGCTTCACAATTTGTTTATACAAAAGGTATAGAGTCAAATCCAGCCAAATTTTTAGAGTTTATAAGTTATTTTAGAAAACAATATTTAAGTATATAGTTATATATATAAAAGTTTAATCGTATGAATTAATGAATTGTAGATATGATAGTAGTGATTAATTTCCATTTTTTGCACCCAGATTTTTTTGTTTCTATGTACCACAAGTTCGTCTTCAGACAATCACATTCAAACTTCAACAAGATAGATCATTAAAGCGGTATATTAAAACAGTGTACATTTTCTCAAATATAACTTTTCATTCCATACAACACTTTTAGAAAATATAATCAATTGTATTTTGAAATTGAATATTTTATGAATATTCTAAACCACAATTTTTTAAATTTGTTCACAACACTCAATTAAATGATAAATCATCATAAGCTTTGATTCAAATCGTTATTAAAAAGATATTTATTTGATATTGAGCCTCTCATTTTTCATAACCATTGTTTCATTGAACAACACACAAAGGTGGTCCATTTTAATATACATCAAGGTTTATAGAAGCTCTATGTAGACTTGACCAGCTTATACCGCTTAAATAGATTTATATTATTGAAGTTCGAATGGTTATTTTTGACTAAGAAACTTGTGAAATTGATTTACGGCGAAGCCATGTCAAAATTTCAAAAGATTAAATTAAATCCTTAGTTAATTTTATCAACATATTCGAATTCAATTATTTGGCATTGATTTAATGATACAATGACTGGGAAATGATTATAGGATGTATATTTTGAGTATTGAAGTTAATTTAAATGTAAATATCGACTGAAATGCCTGATTTCGAAACAAATCGCTTACTTAAATGATAATTCAACAACCCAATATACCAGAATGTTCGTCTACCACTAAATCAAATACAATAAACTTGCAGTAGTCAGGAGTTTGATTGAAATATCACTTAATCATAACTTAGATAGAAATTGATCGAAAAAAAACGTCAGTTACAGTTTTTATCAGCGATGCATTGAAAAGCACCAGTTGATCACTCCATTTAAGCATAATTGGTATAGGAACGATTGTGACAATCAATGAAACTTTGATTTAGAAATTCCTTTGCATAAAGCAAATCTTCAATTTGATGAGATGTAATAAAAATCTGAAAATTTGGCTTTAAACACATTCATTAAAATCAATAAATAATTGTATATTTTATTATCAAAAACATATTCTATCCTAATTCATTACTCGTAAACTTTTAAAAAAATAAATGAATTTATTAATTCACTTTTTCATTTTCTATTTGGTTGACAATCTCATTTCTTGCTTGCACTTCTTCATTGATCCTACTCGATACATAATCTCCTAATAATGCAAACCCCATTGTAGAAAACCCTATCCAATATCTAGCTTTCAAAGGCAACGACATCCATTTTTGATACAACCCCATGATTCAATGAAATATTCAACTTTATTTTTTTTTTTCAGTTGCAATGCCAGATGAAATTGAAACTAAACGGTTTTCAGTAACTACAACAAATCTACCTCCATGTTGTTTGAGAATTCACCCAGAAGATTGTACAAAGATATTTATAGGTACTTATAAACTAGAGGAAAGTAATGGTGTCAAGCATGGGTCATTGGATTATTACAAATATGAAAATAATAAATTACAACTACAATTTACAATTGCAACAAATTCAGCTATACTAGATTTGAAAATTAGTCCTAAAGACTCAAACACACTAGTCACTGGACATTCTAATGGTCATGTCATGATTTGGAAATTTATAGAGGAAAAATTTGAATTAATCCAGGATTTAACAATTGATGAAGAAACTCTTGTTACTTCAATATTTTTCAATCCAAATAATAATACCAATTTATTATTGACATTTACAAATGGGTATTCAGCTATCTTTGACATGGAAAGTGGACATATTGAATATCTCGATACAATGCACGATTTAGAATGTTGGACAGGATCGTTTGGTGAACTTGGTCAATTACAAAATGTTGTATATACAGGTGGTGATGATTCAAAATTGATTGCTCATGATTTACGAACAAATGGGAAAATATGGTCAATGAATCGAGGGCATGATGCAGGTGTGGTCTCTATATTATCACCAAATACAAATTGGAATTCGCAGATGTCAAATAATGTACTAACTGGTTCGTATGATGATCATTTGAGAATCTTAGATCTTAGAGTTATAGATAAACTGAACCCAGAATTGATTGAAAGTATAATACCAAAAATTAATTATAATCAAAATCTAAATGGTGGAGTATGGAGGTTAATACCAAGTCCTATAGATAATAGATTATTGACTTGTTGCATGTACGATGGTGCAAGAATAATAGACAATATTAAACTGGATAAATTCAATGTAGCTAAATATTTTAAACAAGATCACCAAAGTATGTGCTATGGTGGTGATTGGTCAAGTGATGGAGAGATTATAGCAACCTGCTCATTCTACGATAAAATTGTACAAATATGGTCTCCTAATAATTAATTGTATAAACTAAAATTTAATGGTACTGAAGAACCTCTACCACTTGGATACAATTTCTCTTCAACTCCTTCAAATCTTCTTGGATTTGGTAATGAATTTGCATTTGTAAATTTAAACCTTTTATCATCAATCGTTATTTTCGCATTATTCTCATTACCACCATTGATTGTATACATTGAAGCTGATATTTTTCTTAATGATGAACCTGCATGTTGTTGAGAATCCAAATTATCATAAGTTTTCGTTGATGGTTTTGTAGATGGTGGAGGTGGAGGTGCAGATTTTTTTGTTCTTGATATAGATGGTGTTGATGAAAGTGGTGGAGGTGGAGGTGCACTAGCTGGACTCGAATCTCTAAATACATTTGGAGGAGCCATTTGTGGAATTGCAGGTGGAATCAGTGGTGGGGTAGGAGCAGGTGGTGATGGTGAAGGCGGTGAATTATTTGGTAATGCAGGAGGAATCAATGGTTTTGGTTTGCTAGCTGGTACATTGGAAGGTGGTGGATTAAATGAAGGTATTGGAATTTGTGGTATTTTTGGCGCAGAAACAGGTTTTGGAGCAGACACTGGTTTTGATTCCTGTTGTTTCACTGCTGAATGACTCTTCAGATCACTATCAACAACAAATTCATCATTTCTTTTTGCATTAATCTGTGCTAAAAATGGTAATGCACCTCCAGCAGCTGGAGCAGCTGGTGTTGTAGACCCACCTGATTTTTTATTATTCGATGAAGGAACATTAGCTTTTGGTAATGGAGGAGCACTACTCGTTGGCATTGGTGGTGGAGCTGGGGGAGCTGAAGGTGCACCTCTTGAATTGACATTCTTGTTATCTCTCTTTGAGTTTATTTCAGCCAAAAATGGTAAACCTCCAGATGGAACAGGTGGAGCTGGTGGAGCCGATGGGGCTGATGAAGCACCATTGGAAGTATTTGATGTACTTTTATTTGAATCAACAACATTCTTATTATCTCTTTTAGAATTTATTTCAGCTAAGAATGGTAAACCTCCAGTTGGTAATGGTGGTGCTGCAGGTACGGACAGCAGCTTGTTTGTAGATGATGGTGGTATTGAAGGTATTGGTGGTGGAGGTGGAGGAATATTACCTGGTAATGGAGGTGGGACATTTGTATTTGATTTTGATACCGGAGGCTTAACAGCCAGATTCACTTTTGGTTGATTTGATCCACTAATTACATTTTTATCATCTCGTTTCATATTTATTTCTGCTAAAAATGGTAAACCTCCAGATGGCAATGGTGGAGCTGATGGTATTGAAGAATTTGTTGGTGGTAATGATGGTGCAGCTGGAATTGACTGTGAAACAGGTGGTGGAGGTGGTGGAGGTAATACACTATTTGGTAAAGGAGGTGGTATTGGAGGAGGTGCATTTGGCACAGGTACTGACTTGTTTTCAATTGAATTAGTTGAAATATTCCTTACATGAGATGATTTCTTAGGTCTATTTGGTGGCATTTTCGGTGGTTGTTTTGATATCGTAGGTTTTGGTATAGGTGGTGGTGTTGATGGTATTGGTGGTGGTGGAATTGCATCAATTGATGGTTGAGTTGAACCTGCTTTTGTTGGTCTTGATAATGATGGAATTTTTGGTACTTGTGGTGGATTATTAGAAGGTATAGTTGGAATCTTTGGAGCTGAAACTGGTGTTATACCAACCCTATTATCAACATGTTTCAACTTAGGTACGCCACCAGCAAATATATCACCCAATTGTGGTGCTCCTGATGGAATTGGTGTTGGTGCTGAAGATGTAGTTGACGAACTAACTGGTGTGCTTGTAGGAACTGATGATTTTGAGTCAATAAGTGGCTTGGATTTATCAACTGTAACTGCTTTCTTTAACTTTGCACCTTTTCGAATGTCCCCAAGTAATGCATCTCTTCCTTTTGGCATTGATGGTGGTGGTCCTGACGATGAGTTACCTAAACCTGGAGGTGGAGGTGGTGGTGGTGGAGGTGGTGGGCCAGCCATGATGTTTGATATAATATACTTTTGTTGAAAAAAGCGGTTGCTTAATTTTTACACGTTAATTTTTGACTACAATTTTTTTGCAACATTGAATCAAATAAATACAACTTTTTATATTTACAGTCTATAAACGTCTATTTTATTTAACTCCCCATGACAAATTATCGTATCCAAATAACCATGGACCAACAGTATGTCTCACAATAATCATTACAACTCCAATAACAAATTGGATGGTTAATAGTATAAAACATAATGTATCTTCTTTTAACGGACCAAACCAAACTAATGCAAGATTTATAATTGTCATATTTGAAAACTTCACAATTTGATTTTCATCATTTTTAATCAATTTTATCAATTTAAAAATTTCTAAAAATTTTAATATACCCAATGTAAGTTTATTTTGTTTTTTAACTTCTCCAAAACTTGGATACATCAATCCAGATTCGTTGTCAAATTTAGGTAGTCTATGTCTTGGACAAGGTACTATATGAAACAATTGTGGAACTGAATAGATGAAATTTATAATTTGTGGTAATAAAAATATCAATAATGTTTTTGAAAAATGTCCCAATATACCAACAATGGCAAATACCATACCACTGAAATAACAATAAGTATCACCAACAAACACTCTTGCAGGGAACCAATTGTATTGCAACAATGCAACTGAAACACCAACGAAGGGTACAATAAATATAACTGAAAACAAATGTGAATCATAAGCAGCTTGTGAAATGTTTGATGAAAATAAATAACAGAAATCATTAATTAAAAAAATGGCAGCTAATACCACAGATTGACCAACTTCCAAACCATTTATACCAGCTAAAATGTTGATTGAATTTGGAGAAAAAATTGATATAGCTGACATGTAAACATAATAAAAAATCCCTAAATCAATCAATTTTGGTGAATCTTTACTTATATAATCATTTTGTAAAGTTCTAAATGATAATCCAGTGATATACATAACCAAATTATTTCCATATTTAATTACCAAATTTATTAAGTTCAACAAATAATATCCACCTGGAGCATCGGTGATAAATTTCGGTATGACAATTGAAGTAACACTGAAGTCAACATAATAAACAATCAATAATGGTAATGAAGCAACTGCAGGTAAGAAAAACTTATGTCTCCATCTAATGTCAAACAAATCATCAAGTAATCCAAGTAACGTTGTACTTTGTAAACATAGAATTGCACTTAAATATTCTGCTAATTTATTATGAGGAAACAATCTATTTTTAGCCAATGCTTGGTATTGTTCAACATAATTCTTTGTCATGTCAACATCATTGGATAATGAACCAAATGAAACAAGATATTTGAAAAATATAAATGGTATCAAAGCAAACATTAATATAATATATGTTGCAGCTGCAACCAATCCCATTGTTTCTGGTATTTCTTTAACTGGTGGTGGTTTTGACATATCTTTACCTTTTAATCCAATTTTAATAAAACTAGGCCCAACTCTCGGTATAACCAGGTAAGTGATGACATAACCAATAAAGGCAAAGGCAATCAGGGTACGCAATGGGTTATTGGGAGTAATAGAGCATATAGCACCAACCAATACAGCCAATTTGACCCACATTGAAATAATGATTACGTTGCAAAAAAAAAAAAAATATACCGAGAATGAAATCATTTGTTACGGGGCATGAAGAATTGATACATGATATCAAATATGATTTTTATGGTAAACATCTAGCTACAGTGTCATCAGATCAACATATAAAAGTATTTGATCTTGACCAACAGACTTCCAATTGGGTTCTTAATGATTCTTGGAAAGCTCATGATTCACTGGTTGTTCGTATATCTTGGGCTCATCCTGAATTTTCCAATTCAAAAATAATAGCATCTTGTTCATTTGATCGAACGGTGAAAATATGGCAAGAGAAACCTGAGGAATTGGCTGGATCTGGTAAAAGATGGATTAAACTAGCTACATTGGCAATTGAAAGTTATGGACCAATTTATGATGTTAAATTTGCACCTAATCATCTTGGTTTTAAACTAGGTTGTGTTGGATCAGATGGGATTTTTAGAATATATGAATCTTTAGAGCCAAATGATTTGACAAATTGGGTTTTAACAACTGAATTACCAATACTAAATCTGCAATTACCTGCTAAAAGTTTACAAAGTAGTTTTGCAATTGAATGGTGTCCATCAAAATTTACAAAAACGGAGAAATTCATAGTGGTTGCATTAGATCAAGGGTTTGTTTATGCAAATACTGCAAGTGAAGAAACTGAAGATGAAGATAGTGTTGCAACAAGTGGTGGTAATGGTGAGAAATATGTTAAAATATGTAATTTACCAGAACATAATGGATTAATAAGGTCGGTTAGTTGGGCATCTTCCATGGGGAGAGATTATCATTTGATTGCAACTGGTTGTAAAGATGGATATGTGAGGATTTTCAAAGCTGTTGAACAAAATAATGGAGATTTGAAAATTGAAATTTTGGCTAAATTAAATGATCATAAATCTGAAGTTTGGAGAGTGTGCTGGAATATGACAGGGACAATACTCTCATCAGCTGGTGATGATGGGAAACTCAGATTATGGAAATGTAACTATCTAAATGAATGGAAATGTATGAGTGTTATAAATACGAGTAATAGATCAGAGAATCGTGATGTAAAATCTGAAAATATATAAATTAATGTCTATTTCTTTTTTAATTGATTCCACATTTCTTCCTCATCTTCTTCATCTTCTCTTTTTCTTTTATTTGATTCTTCATCCATATCTTCATCATCAAGTACTAATAAACTTGAAATTTCAACTCCAAGGTAGACTTTAGCTAAAAGTTCTCTAGAATCCAAATCAAATACTCTTAAATATCTGTCTAAACCAGCAACAGCAATTATATCTTCATAGATTTGAATACCAAATGTAGCACCAGTATTTCCACCTGTGAATTTCCCCAACAATTTTAATGTTGGTTTATAAATATCTCCAGCTGATGCAGAATGGATTTTAAAACCTTGATTATCAATTTTTGTCAATGAATATTTACCAATTAAATTATGATTATCTGTCAATATAATTTCATCTTCATTACCATAAGTCATTTTTATAATTGGTCTTTCACAAATTTTATAATCTTTTGTTGGTCTTCTACCATGGTTAGTATCGTAAATTCGTACCTGTCCGTATCTTGTAGATGTGATTATGTGAAATTGTGATGAATTTTCACTTTCTATAAATAAAATATTAGTTATCCATACTGGAACTCTTAAATCAAGATGATCATTTTTAACATTTTTAGCTTGATATAATATTTCAGCTTTGAATTTTGATTCATAATTTTTCTTTTTATATATAGTTGAATTTAACTTGTTATCAAAAAATTGCAACACTTTTAAGTCTTGTTCTTGTCCACCAATAGCACAAATATTTTCATATTGGGGATTTATAGTAAATGCATGTAAATTTTTAACTTCTTTTGGTAAATTTATCTGTATTGGATCTATTTTAAATCCTTGTAGAATTGGAATCACAAATACTTTACAACTTTCATAAGCTATTATGATACTATCCAATTTTTCAATCTTTTGTAATGCAATAGGTTTATCCCCTTCTTCAATTGGTAACTTGAAATTTTTTAACAATTTGTATCTATCCTCTTTTTGATCTTCTTCTGAAATCTCAAATATTGAAACATTCCCATCTAGTCTTGAAGTTATTATATATTGAAAATTGTAATTTAGTAAATGTATTATTCTTGATTTTACACCAGTTGTAGGCTCAGTTAAAAAATTTTCAATTGATTTTGGTTGAATCCCATCTTGCTTGGAAGTATCAGTTCCTCGAGTACATATTACTTCCTTTGCAACACCAGTATCATCGGCAGATACTACAAATTTCATAATGGATGAGATGAGAAATAAAAAATATTTGTGCGCAAATTATACGCATCTGGTTTATGCAATACATAAATTTATCAAAACAGTATCATTTGAAGTCTTGCTTGATTTTGTAATAATACTTTAAAGTATAGAAACAAGTAGTAATAAATAAACAAAATAACCTTATTATAAATCATATCTAATTGCAGTAATTGGATAAGATTAAAACTAGTATAAAGTAGATACAAAATGAAGAAATCTTAAATGTCCAATACGGATACAAGTAAATGGTTAACAAACTTACACAGTAAGTAATCTTATATTAATCTATTTATGAGTATAAATTATGAGCATGTTTGAATTCAACGTATCAATCTTGTTGAACTTTAGCATAATTTGGAGGTCTAAGTTTTCTATCCAAATATTGAGCAAACCAAACTGGTAACAATGTGATTGCTAATATAACTATAACTTGCCAAATATAACCAAATGATGTAATATATTCCAAATTAAAATATTCACCAAGGAAAGGTATGGAACCGATGTATAATAAAAATGTAATTATAATTGTACTTGACATAATTCTATTCCATTTATTTATTGATAACCCAACCATGACCAATTCATTATATATCAAACATGAAAATGACAATGCAACCATTGCTTGGAAACTTAGCTCATTAATTGCATATTTTTTTTGGAAAAATTGAGATATGATTTGTATCACCACCCCTTGATATAATGAAATTAATGTCCATTTAAAAAATGTTTTATAACTTAAAGATTTACCTAAAGTCAATTCTTTATATAATTCAGGATACAATTTTGTCAAATGTTCATCAATGTCACAATCCAAAGTTAATGAGAAAACAGGTGCCATGGTATAAATTGTTGAATAACCAACCATTAAAAATCCTTGATATAACGCCAAAGGTTCAAATTTTGATGATATGGAATATACTGCTTGAGCAACTGATATTAATAAACCTCTATGGATTATAAATTGACTCAATTTTGCTGATCTTTTATATGAGTTTCTACCATGCCATAATAATAATTTTGTCAAGTAACAAAACTGATCAATACTAAAATCAGCAGCCAATGATGCTTGTTTACCTTCTTTTCCAACTATACCAATACCAACATCTGCAGCTTGTATCATTGAAACATCATTACCACCATCACCAATACAACAAACTCGTTTACCAGTGAATTTTCTAATCAAAATTGCAACATCAGCTTTTTGTTGTGGAGAACAACGACATGCAATGACAGCTGGTAATCGAATAACAGCTTTGAAAAACTCTGTTGGGTATTGTTTCATATACAAATTTAATGAATCACCATCAATCAACAAACATGCATTGTGATTAACTCTTAAATATTCTAATTGATTCAATGCAATGTCTGAATTTGTCTTTGTAATCTCATGTATGTATTGGCCTCTAGATACTAAGCGTGCACTTATTGAAACACACCTTGCAGTTTCAACTTTATCACCTGTCAACATCCATATTTTAATCCCTGCATTTCTCAATAATTCAATTGAAGATTTGACATCTTTTTGTAACTTATCTTCAACACCAGTTAATCCTAATAACTCTAAATTTTTCTCTAAATATTGACTTACAACTGCTTGCATTTGAAGATCACGATCTTGCATTGATAATGAAGCTTGATGATATTTCTTTGCAAATTCTGGATATTGTAAAACTCTCTTTTTCCCAACTACTAATGTTCTTAACCCTTCTCTTGATAAATTACCAGCTTCTTCATCTAACCAATCATTGATATTAACAATAGACAGCATAATATTATCAGCACCTTTTTGCAAAAACCAAATGTCGTCCTGATATTTAACAACAATTCCCATTCTTTTGGTTTCTGAACTAAATGGAAAATTATTGAGTATGTCAAATTTTAATTGTTTAGCAGTTGCTTCATGGTATAAAGTTATTGAATGTCTGTCACGAGTTAATAATCTTAAGCCAACAGATTCACAGTATTTCACAATAGCAATTTCATCTGGAGAAGCAGCTTGATAAATCAATTCATCATCATCGTATGTAGGTGTTACATTATGACATAAAGCCAATGTCAAAATCAATTCACAAACTTTGGAACTAGAATCTTTCTTTTGCAGGTGTTGTTGATGATCAAGATATTTTGTTAAATTACCAACATATTCTCTTACTATATCCAAAGTATCCGTGGCATAACTTACAATACCTAAATGTATTTTCTTTAACTCCATTTCATTTTGTGTCAAAGTTCCAGTTTTATCACTCAATAAATATTCAATACGTCCTAAATCTTCAGGTATAGTTGATGTTCTAACAACTGTATTAGGTATTGCTTTGTCTTTATGTATTTGTGATGCATAAACTGACTTACCCAAATCCAAATTTACTCGTAATGACACTGGAATTATAGTTGAAAATAATATAAGAAACCTCATAATGTCAATATACCAGGTTGATTTCAATGGATAATGAATTACAACTAATAAAACTGATAATGCAAAAACAACAGCACATAAGATTTTAGATAAACTGTTGATTTCCAATTCTAGTAACCCTATTTTCACTCCACTTTTAGTTGTATTCATCAGTTGTCTCGTTTCTATCCCGGTATAAACAACCATCCCAATAGCTGTTCCTGAAGCCAAAACTGTGTTTGCCCATAATGTTTGATCAACAGTCAATGGGAATGTTTGTGATTCATTATATGTCAATTGTCCTTCAAAATTATAAATCGATTTAGTTGGATTACCCACTACAATTGAAGTCAATTCAATAATATTTTGTATGTTTTCTTGATTTTGAGTAATATTAGGGGCTATTCTTAATTTCCAATCTGTTTCACCATCTAATTGGTCAGTTTTTATAAATATTTCTCCAGTTTGTTCCAGTGATTTCAACAAAATTAAATCTGCCGGTATTCTAACATCTTTATGAAGTTTTATCAAATCACCAACTCGAAGATCTTTTGCAGCTACATATTTTGGTTCAGATGATAAAGATGAATTTCTATTCAAAACTTCATACATTTCAAAATTCTGCTCTCTATCACGTCGACGTCTTGTTATATCGTCACCTGCTTCTTTCATCATTGTCACGGTTAAAACAAATGCCAAAGGAACAATGTATGATGATAAGTATCCTATTCTTAATTGAGGTATAATTTGTGATAATGCAACTACTAAAAAATATAAATTGAAAAAGAATTTGAATTGTTCATACAATATTATTGGTATAAATGTGATTGGATTATATTTTGCATTTGATATTGAATTTTGTGGATATATGTTTCTTGATCTATTGGTTGAATTGATTGAAATGAAACGTTCATTAGTTGTAAAATTAGTTCTGAAATCAGTAGTTCCCAAGTTTTTCAATCGATCTTGATCTAATTCCCTTTTGGCATTGTTGAATATAAGTATAAATTGTTTGAAAAATTTTTGTAGTCTTGATGAAAATGATCCAGGTGTTAGATTTAATGAAGATGTGGAAGAATTGTTTAATGAATATGTTGATGAATTGTTGATTAGTGGTATATTATCTTCAGTATGTTCATTTGAATTTAAATGTGTTAATGGTATATTGGTTTGACTGTTTAATGTTGTTATACTTTTGTTACTACCTGATCTATTATTTTTTGTATAATCAAATAAGTTATTTGTTGCTGTGTGTAATGCTTGATCTAGTGAGTTATCTAGATCATCGAATGGATCATCATTATCCTGGTATGAATACCGGTTTGACATGGGTATAATGTGTGCGATTATAACTAAAATATATTTTCATGAACAAAAAAATTAACAGCCCAAGTAAACAAGTCCAAATTTTCAACTACACCAACCTTTACGAATAGATATTAGGATACTTAAAAGAGTGAGCTTTAATTGTAATTTTGGTTGTTTCTCTATGAAACCAACATAAACGCAATTAGATAGTATTCTTACAATTATAATATCGATTTCTAGTTGATTTCTAGTTGAAAACTTAAATCAAAGCTCGAACAAATTATTTTCAGTCTCTTCGACTAAGCTAGTTATTGAAAGCTTTATTTTTTGTTAATGGCATGTAAATTAAGCACAGGGGCTCTTTAAAATGTGGTTCAGCCGCAAGAGCGCATGTATAATCTGCATACTTATTGATAATTAAATGTATTTACAAAATCAATTTATTAACTCATTTGAGTTAAAGTTATAAAAGTGAGCCAATACGTTGCTAAATCAGAACCACTGATCTGAAACTGGTTAATTATACACAAATAAAAGTGATTAAGAATAGCTGTACGTCATTTTTTTCTTACTGAATGTCTAGTTCTACCTACAACTATTCGCTTAAGATCTTAAGTTATAGTTATTTTCTTACAGATTGATTTCACAAGCTCATACACATCAAGATTTTACTTAACTTTTGTAACCGGTAGCTTTAGAGATAACCACCAAAACGTTTCGCATTACACAAATTTAATTTATTTTTTTAATCGATTTCGAGAATTTCTTATTATTCCTATTGAGATGCTGCTGTCTGACGATGAACATCAAGAACAATTAGCAGTCAGTGCTACGACCAACAGCGAGCATATCACAACTTCTACAAACTCAAATGACTATGTCCACAGACTAGCAGTTGAACAAGAGCAAAATACATCAAGCATATTTGGTAAAATCAAAGAATTTTTAAAATTAAATATAGGTTACGATAATAAATTTGAACAATTTGTACTACAACATGAACCTAATGATTGTTCATTAGTATCAAAATACTACAAGACAAGCACAATAGATTTATCAAAACAACGTTCTTTATCTGTTGACGAAGTTACATTGAGTACTTTACACATACCACATCCATTAGTCAATTTCACCAAAAATGAATTACCACCTGATTTATCCAAAGAGGATGAACTTAGTATTAAAAAAGAATTGCAAGAGTCACCTATATTAGTATTTATTCATGGGTTTGGTGGTCAAATGTCTCAATTTGAACCTTTGATGGGTTTATTATCACAATGTGCAGAAATTGTATCATTAGATTTACCAGGTTTCGGAAATTCAAAATTAGAATTCAAAGAGAATTACAAATTTGTGTCTGAAATATCTGTTGAAGATAGACAAAATATATCCAAAAGTATACAAAACATGTCATGGGATGATTTTACAACTGACAACATTGTAAATATTGTTTACGAATATATTGCACAGAATATTCCTGAAAATAAAAAAGTTGTACTAATAGGACATTCTATGGGGACAATAATTTCAATCAAAGTTGCTAAAAAGTTACCAAAATGTAAAGCAGAAGGGTTAATTTTATTATCACCTCCAAGCATTATTGATGATACAGAAGAGCGCATACATGCTGAACCTCAAAAGTCTTTGTCAATACTCAAATTTTTCACCTATTACCCTTATTTATTTAATACATTTAGAATTTGGGATCGATTAGAAGGATTGAATAGTACTAGTGTGACAAGACAAATATCAAAAGAAAATTCATTTTACAACAAGTTGAGACAATTTAGATGGAACATGGATGTTAATTCTATAATTTCACTAAAATATGTCAATGGATTTAAAAAGTGTAAACTAAGTGAACTAATTGAAGCTATAAATAAATTCAATGATAACCCTAAAGATCAACATATTTATGAAAAGACATTATTGATTTGTGGTACACGAGATGACGTTACGCCAATTAAAGGTATATACAACATAGATAAACTTTTGACACAAAAATTCAATAAAAAGGTTTCTTCAGTAATTGAGGTTAAAAATGCTGGTCATTCATTATTGTTGGTAAAGCCTGAATTTATAAGTGGAATGATTTTAAATCATTTAGAACTGAAGTACCCGGAAAGATTACATTTATCTCCAGCATGGGTATTAAAGATTAAAGCACAAATTTCGGGTGATAAGTGGGGGTTGAAAAATGAACTTAAATGGTTAAATATTAAACCAATCCTGTCTAATATTGTTAATTATAAAACAGGTGAAGTATCAGTTTTATTAGGGATGAAAACGTTGAGAGAAGGCGATTCACAACATTCACCAAAAATAGTTGAAGATTTATTTTATGGAGATAGTAAACTTACAGATATAAGTGGGAATTTAATTGCTGTAATTGATATTTCAGCTGATATTCCTCCTTATTCACCCAAATCTTTCAAGACGATCAAATATTATAAATGTGCAACTGTTTCCAAAGTTGTTCCTGATCAATCTGCAATTAGAAGATTTATACAATTAGTCAATGACATATTATCCAATAATACAATTGATAACGCTTTGATTGGAGTACATTGTCATTATGGATTTAATAGAACGGGCTTTTTAATATGTTGTTATTTAATAGAGGTTTTAGGTTGGAGCGTTCAAGAAGCCGTTGAAGGGTTTAAACAAGCTAAAAGTCCTGGTATAAAACATCCTCATTTCATAGATGCTTTGTATGTTAGATACGAAAAATAGATGATATAATTAATAAATAATATTCGTATAAAAGATACTGACTCCGGTTTAATTTCTTGTAAAACCATTATATCTGAGTGCATGATATAATTACAACCAATTTTTCAAGTTGATGACAGCCCATGGGTACAGCAGATTCAGATATCTACTAGTAGCGCTTCCATGTGCAGCCTTCTCGGAGATAAACGGTCAAAAATCGGTTGATTATACTTCGATGCACACGTTTAGAAATGTAATTTTAGGCAAGATTTATTTGACCACTTTTCCAATCTATAATCAATTATATTTATGAACTTTTATCATAATTAGTGATTCTAAACTCCATTTTTAAAGTAAAGTCCAATTTTAACTAGGTTGAATTTACGGTTTCTATTATATTCTCAAAATTTCAATATTTATTGTTTTTTTTTCTTTCAATTAATCAGATTGATACCCTGTGTGGCATTTGATGAAGTTTGCTGAGGCATTGAATGAAGGTTTAGTACCTGAATGGCAAGACCAATATGTTGACTACAAGCAAGGCAAGAAATTGATCAAAAAAATCATAAAATTGAAGGAAGAGTATGAATTCGATGGTAAGCCAAAATATGGTAGAAATACTAACAATGACAGAACACCATTACTAGAGCCTTCAGTACCTGAACAAACATATACAAATAGTGCACCTTCGGAATTCAATTTAAATAGGAGAACATCAATATTTAATTATTCATTGAAATCAAGTAAAAAAGATGATTATAAAAAAGAAGATCAAAAATTTCAAACATGGTTGAATTTGGAATTAGATAAAGTAGATAAGTTTTATCAAGAAAAAGAACAAGAAGTTTATGAACGGTTTTTATTATTACAAGATCAATTATATCAAATGAAGGATCAAAAAAGTCAACTAATGAAAGAAAAATTGAATCATGATCATAATGAAGATAATAACAACATTGCAACTGATGTTGCTTATCATACTAAGTTTTTCTTCACTCAATTGAACAAATTTGAATTGCCAAGTTTACCATCAATGAGATTTTTACAAACAATGAAGAAGAATAAAACAAAAGAAGATGATATATCTTTGAATTTACATGATGAAGTAGATTTGAATTATGCTGAGAATAGAGTTAGAAACGGGATAGTTCAAATTAATGACGATGATTCAAGTACAATTAACCCTGAATCAAGCAATGATCAGACTAGTTTTGATTCAGAAGTTGAAATACCAAATCAAAATCAACGATATACTCCAGATCAATTACGACAACAAAGAAGAAGAGATTATTCAAGTAAGAAGCAACATTTTGGTGTACCATATTTATTCGCAAGGAAACAATTAAAAACTGCAATACTACAGCATTATCGAGCATTATCATTATTAAAATCATACAAGATCTTAAATCGTACTGCATTTAGAAAGATTACAAAGAAATATGATAAAGCAATGACAAATACAACAATGATGGATACTTTTATAAACAAAATTGATACAAATTCTTATTTCCTAACTAGTGATTTAATTGATAAAATCATTCATCATGTTGAAGAATTATTTATAAATTTTTTCGATCCTGAAACTAAAGATCGGAAACATTCGTTGGAAAAATTGAAAACTATAGCATATGCTGTGAATGCAGCTGAAATGAGACAAGAGTATTATTCCGAATTCTTCAGTGCAGGCACCATGATTGGATTTGGAATACCATTATTTGTACTTGGATTATATACTGGTTTATATAAATATTTCAATTCAGAATTACCAGAAGGTAGATTTTTATTACAAATTTGGGGTGGGTTTTTCTTACTCAATTTTGCATTTATATTATTTGCAATAAATATGGTTGTATTTGAAAGATTCAAAATTAATTATAAATTCATTTTTGAATTCAATATGGCTACTACATTAAATTATAGACAATTTTGGGTTCTACCTTCATTTGCATTTTGTTTACTATCATTAATTGGATGGTTTAGTTTGAATGATTTTTGGCCAACACAATTTCCTGGTAGAGATTGGCCTTGGTTATATTTTGGAATCATTTTGATACTTGTATTCTGGCCATTTAAAGTATTATATTTTTCAAGTAGAAGATGGTTACAAGTTGCACTTTGGAGAATATTATTCTCTGGGTTTTATCCTGTTGAATTTAGAGATTTCTTTCTTGGTGATATAATTTGTTCATTAACTTATACAATGGGTAATATATCATTCTTTTTTTGTTTATATGCTCATCATTGGGAAGGTACTTTAAGAGGTCAACCAAGCTATAAAAATACATGTGGATCAAATAGATCTCAATTGATGGGATTTTTTAGCACGTTACCAAGTATATGGAGATTCATGCAATGTATACGACGTTATATGGATACTGGAGATTGGTTTCCTCATTTAGCCAATTTGTTGAAATATTCAATTTCAGCGGTTTATTACATAACGTTAAGTGTTTATCGTATCAATGATAATAATAGGAACAAGGCAGTTTTTATTGTATTTGCATTCATCAATTCTATTTATACGTCAATCTGGGATATTGTCATGGATTGGTCATTGTTACAATTTGGTTCAAAGAATTATTTATTACGTGATAATCTTTTTTATAAAGAACCAATTTATTATTACATTGCCATGGTACTGGATGTGATATTAAGATTTCAATGGGTATTTTATGCATTTTTCAGTCATCAAATTCAACAATCAGCTGTGACTAGTTTTTGTATTGCCTTGGCAGAAATTTTAAGAAGATTTATTTGGATTTTCTTTAGAATGGAAAATGAACATTGTACCAATGTTATATTGTTTAGAGCTTCCAAAAATACTCCTTTACCTTATACAGTTTCAAGTAAAGTTGAAAAAGCAATTAGGAAATTGGTCGATTTAAGGTATTTCAGTGAAGATTTTTCACATGTTGAATCAAATAATGAACCATATGCAACTGGACGTAGAGTATCTACAAATGATGAAGAAGGATCCATTGCTTTGAGTAAAGTTAATACATCTCAATCCACATTAAGAAGGAAATCTTATTTCCAACAATTTACTGATAAATTAAACAGTGCTCATATTAAAGATTTTCAGAGAAAAAGAACTGAAGTTTATCATTCTGATGAAGATAGTGATGACGATGACGAAGAAGATGGTGGTAGTTTACCCTCAAATAAGAAAACAAATAGTAGACTAGAATCACTTAGAGAAGAAGATGAATAAATAAATCCCTTCATGGGTGGCATATATTTAAAATAATGATTTCTTTGGTGAATATGGTTCTTCTAAATATTTTTCATCTTCTGATGATAATTTAAATGTAGTTGCTTTTAAGATATCATCAACTCTTTCGACTGATGATAAACCAACAATTGGGAAACATCCTTTACCGATGACCCAAGATGTTGCAACAACAGCCATACTGACATCATTCTTTTTAGCTATTTCTTCAACTCTTTTAATAATTTCTTTATCAGCATCTGTTAAATCATCTAATTGTACTATTTTAAAAGATTTATCAGTCTTTGATCTTACAGATGTTTCACCAATAGATTTTGCCAATACACCTCTTGCAATTGGACTCCAAGGAATCAATCCAACTTTTTGGAAATCTGATGATTGACAATATGGTATCATTTCTCTTTCTTCTTCTCTGTAAATCAAGTTATAATAATTTTGCATACTAATAAACTTATGCCAATTTTTTTGTTCAGCAATAAATTGTAATTCAGCAAATTCATATGTTCTCATTGATGATGCTCCAAGGTATCTAGTGAATCCTTGATCAACAATATCATTTAAAGCTTTCATAATTTCAACTTTAGGTGTTGATTTATCAAGTCTATGAATCTGTAAAACATCAGCATATGTACCTAATCTCTTTGTAGATGCTTCAATTGCATCAAAAATATGTTTTCTACTTAAACCTTGTGCATTGACATAATCAATTGCTGGATATTCACTAAATTTTGTAAAATTGAAATCATCAATAGTTGGATCAACAACAAAATTTAACTTTGTAAGTATAACGACTCTATTTCTTGGAATATTGTATTTCTTCAAAAATTTACCAAGAATTTCTTCTGATTTCCCATTTGAATAAACATCTGCAGTATCAAAAGTTCTAAGACCTGAATCATAACATTTCTTGAGAATTTTAAATATTTCTTCTTCATCTTCTAAAACCCAATCTGCCCAATTCTTCTTCAGACCATATGACATGCACCCAACAATGATTGGTGAAGTAAGTTTTAATCCTGATTGTCCTAATGTAGTAGCCATTTTAATTATAATTATTAAAAGTTTGTTAATTATTTTTTTTTAATGCCATTCATTATCTATTTATAGAAATTTGAAAAATCATGCATTCATAGATTAGTAAGAATGTTCGGTTTTAGGAATCTTTGTTTGTATTCCAAGATCAGTAATTGGCTTCAACTTATTGCCGTATGTTCAATAGTTGAGCAACAAATCATTAAGTTACATTGCTTGATTGTTCAACGCTTGTTGCCTAATTTGGACTCGACCGAAAAAAATGTCGATTTTAAAGTTTTTCGGACGAACAGTATTGTGTTTTTTCGGATTAAATTTGGTCGGTGAAATCTCAATTAGGCCAATTTTTAAATGCACTCAAAACTAAAATATAGCTTATCTTCAACCAGTATTTTCAAAAATGTGCACTAGAAACCATGTTCATTGACTGATAATTTATATGCAAAGATTCTTAAGTTGAATTACAAGCTTTAAATTTAAGCTTTGATCAAGATAAGTCATAATTGTGGCTGTAATTTTACTTGATAAAACATTCAATTTGTGAAACATCTCAACTTATATAGACATAGCTAAGTTTAATCCGATTTTTTTCCGCAATTCCAAAAATTACTTTCAAACAATCGCTGTTTAATCTTGAATCAATAGATTTCATCATTTGTAAAAAATTTATAAAATATTGGGCTTATTGTCAAATCCATTGCTAGAATAACTGAAATATCTGTTCAAAACAAAAACGCTGGATTTTGCATTCGAGATAAATTTATCATTTAAAACTCATGTATATTTCACTTTCTTATGTGATAGAATTTTGATTCAAATGAGCCAATTGATACAAAAAGTGCTACACAAATTAAGTCTAGTTTTCTAATTTAATTTCAAGTTTAAATGAATCAATTTAATTTAAAATTCAATGACCATGAAATTTGAAAATGTTTATTTTATTTGATTTAAAACAGGCAAAACATCGATTTTGATAGTCCGTGAATAATTTCAGTAAAAACAAGAATCTCAAAGTATGTCCCGTACAATTTATTCTCAATCTTAGCAGTTATTTCAGGTTGTTTTAACGTAATACAATTAGTTTTCAATCTTTGAAGTTCTCGCTGCAAATTTTTGATTTATAATTTTAACCGTTTTTTTAGAGCACAAATATTGCGCAAAAATACGGCTCATAACGCAAATTTAAAATTTTGATCTCTATTTTAAATGATTTAAATGTATTGCATTCCAATAAATTCATAACTTTACTAGCTCCCTATATTATAGTTGCATATACATAGACTAGCTTATTTTAAGTAACTCAGTAGAATTGACCAAGGGTCTTGCTTGATCTAATGAAATATTTTGACAAAGCTTTGCCAAAGAAATCATAAATTCTTGCACAAAAATCAAAACACCCAAATGTCCATAACCAAATATCTTCAAGCAATTTTAATTGGTCAAAGCTACAAAGAAAGATTGTATATCAATCGATAATGTTTTGATTGGGTTATTACTGATTTGCGAGTTTAGAACAAACGTGGCGACTTTTAAGTAAGAATTATAATCTCTTGTCAGTTTCGTTACTGAAAACTAATCAAAACATGCTTACACAAATTGTTAATAGTTAATTTGATATTATATACCTGTAAAACATTGATTAGCCATCAGCTTTTGCGTGTTTGTTAATAACTTTGAACTAATCACTTTACGACTAATAGATTCAACAAATCAGTAAAATGTTTAATATCTGGAATAATTATAATGAATAATTACAAAAAAAGATTATAACTTGATAGCAAAGAGAAATTGTTTTAGCTGTTTGTTGTTTTAATTATCGGTCTGATACATTAATCATGAATGTTGGGAGCTTGAGTATAGCAATAAATAACATACTATTAGCATAGACTGTTCAATTTATCTTACTGATGAGTGATTAAAATTTGAATTGTATACGTTGTTCTCTTTGTAACATCTTCCAGAATTGAGCAGTGTAAAACTGGAGTGCAGATATTTAAATTTTGTTTGCATAATTTTTTTTATTTGTGTATCACAAGTTCTTTGTCAAAAATTCAACACAACTGCATTCAAACTTCCACAAGATAGGTCATTATTATAATACTTGTCACTTGTTCTGATTTCTACTTATTTGATTCATTTCTAAACTATTTTCACGCTTTCAATCATCAAATATCTCAAATACATACAATATCAAAACACAAAGCGTTTAATGTTTACAAATCTTGCACAAAGTTAATTCAATTCAACTATGGGTACTTATTACATTATAATTATGCTGTTTACATTGGGTGCCATTGAATTAACTTTATAATTAGTATAATTGGTTTGTGTTTTGTGTTTTCATCATATAGATTTTTAATTCCACACTTTATTATTGAAGCAATCAATAAATCAAGACAAGATGTAGTTCTTTCATTGATTGTTTTATTTGTAGCTTGTCCCTGTAGCTTTAAACAGCTTAATTCTTATTTTATTATTGAAGTTTGGATGCATGAATTTATTGACTAAGAATTTTGTGATTTCTAATGTGCGGCGAAGCTATGTCAAAATTTTTTCAAAATTCCATGTCAAATCCTTAGTTAATTTTTCACCCATGTCCAAAACCAACGGTTTTAGATATATATGATTACTATCAATAAATTAAGAGCATTTAGATCACCCAAAAAGTGTTTTCAGGTCATTTTAAAGTCAAAAAACAACTGTCGAAAATTTGCAAACTCAAATTAAGCTCAAATCAAGCTAAGTTTTAACAGTAGCTTGTTTTTTTTGACCATTTAAACTTTTAACAGCATTTTAGCGTTTGTTATTTAGCTTCATTTTGTGATCATTAAAGATTTGAATTACAGCTAATGTAAGATTACAATCAATTTTGTCATTTATTTATAACCAAGAGTAGCTTATGCTTTTGGTTTATTGTAAATAAAGCTAATTTTTTCATAAGAATGGTACGATCGTCTTCATCAAATTCTTGAAAGATAAATAACCTAAAGATAAAGTAAAAAATGGTTGCAAAATTTTACTTTTTCGCATACCATAAGTCCAGATTTTTTATTAGTAGCTTTCAAATTTCAATGAATGCCGATAATAAATTAAAGGCGACCAAATTTACAAAAGCTATTAGCAAGTACAGGCTCTATCATAAATAGAGATTGTTGTTATGACAAGATTGGTTGTGAGACTGTTAATTTATTTTCAAACAAAGTAGCTGGTTCAACTTACAACTCAAACAATGCTAGAATATTCTAAATGGCTCACATCAATTTTAATATATATACAACACCTGAATTGTGATATTTGTATCCTCGTCAATTTGTAATTATAACTTATAACTATTCATGTAATTAATGTGTGGTAGTGTGTGCACAAGTTTCAGACTCATCGTTTTAATTTAGTAACTCGAACCAATAAATTTATTTTCTTATCTAAGACAAGTTACACACAATTAAAATGTCATCTACATCTGGGTTTAAAGAAGTCAGTGAGAATTTACAACGTAATCAAGTACAAAATCCATATGGACCCAATCCAGCAGATTTTTTATCAAATGTTGGAAATTTTCAATTAATTGAGTCTACATTAAGAGAAGGGGAACAATTTGCAAATGCATTTTTCTCAACTGAAACAAAGATTGAAATTGCAAAAGCATTGGATGATTTCGGAGTTGATTATATTGAATTGACAAGTCCGGTTGCCAGTGAACAAAGTAGAAGAGATTGTGAAGCTATATGTAAATTAGGGTTAAAAGCTAAAATTTTAACTCATATTAGATGTCATATGGATGATGCAAAAGTTGCAGTTGAAACTGGAGTTGATGGAGTTGATGTTGTCATTGGTACATCACAATTTTTAAGACAATATAGTCATGGGAAAGATATGAATTACATAGCTCAAAGTGCAATTGAAGTGATTGAATTTGTTAAGTCCAAAGGTATTGAAATTAGATTTAGTTCTGAAGATAGTTTTAGATCAGATTTGGTTGATTTGTTAAACATATATCGTACAGTTGATAAAATTGGTGTAAATAGAGTTGGGATTGCTGATACTGTTGGATGTGCAAATCCAAGACAAGTTTATGAATTAGTACGTACTTTAAAATCAGTTGTTAATTGTGATATTGAATGTCATTTCCATAACGACACTGGATGTGCTATAGCAAATGCATATACTGCATTGGAAGGTGGTGCAAGATTGATTGATGTATCAGTATTAGGAATAGGTGAAAGAAATGGAATAACACCATTAGGTGGATTAATGGCAAGAATGATTGCAGCTGATAGAGATTATGTTTTATCTAAATATAAAGTTCATAAAATCAGAGATATTGAAAATTTAGTTGCTGAAGCTGTACAAGTTAATATTCCTTTTAATAATCCAATAACTGGATTCTGTGCTTTTACTCATAAAGCAGGTATTCATGCTAAAGCAATCTTGGCAAATCCAAGTACATATGAAATTTTAAGTCCATCTGATTTTGGTTTAACAAGATATATACATTTTGCAAATAGATTAACAGGTTGGAATGCAATTAAAAGTAGAGTTGATCAATTGAATTTACATTTGACCGATGAACAATGTAAAGAAGTTACAAATAAAATTAAAAAATTGGGTGATGTAAGACAATTGAATATTGATGATGTTGATTCAATAATTAAAGAATTCCATTCAGATTTGTAATTAGAGATATGAATATATATTTGAATGTAAAGAGCTATGTAAGATTGACTTTGTTTAAAATTGTCATCCCGGAGCCAGGTTATAAAACTCCGATAATTTGAATCAAGGCTACGATGATGAAAAGTTAACCCAGCAAGATCAGAAAGTAAATTCATTTATTCAATTAATTAATTATTGTAAATGTGTATTTTTAAATAATAAACACATGGATAAAATTCCAAATGATATAGACATTATTATACAAATTCTAAATGATTTAAAATTCTTACCTGAATCGATTGAAATTCCTTTAAATTTTTCAACAAAATATATTACAAAAGCAGTGACTAGATTAATGATTGATATTATTGTACAAATTAATTCTAATGTAGAATACATGATTGATATATTATTTGATTATTGGTGATTTAAGTTATTAAATTAGTGATTTTTTTAACCCATTTATGGTGGAATGTGTAGTTATTGAATGATAATGAATGCAATTGATCGATGACCTATGATTAATGATTGATATGGGTTTAGGTAAGGTGGTAACCACAGATATTACATTTGATGGTTGTAAAAAAAATTTTAAATTTGAGTTGTTTTTTTTCGGACCCAAATTTTGACTTGATGGAACGAAAAGAAAATAAAAAAATCGGCTAATAGAAAATTTTATTTTTTAATGTTGTAATTATTTTCTCCACTTGGTTTATTATTTAAGCTTTAATGTCATTAATGTCATCAAGAAAGTGAGCCAAGTTTAATTGTAGATGAGATGAGTTCCATCAGAGATCTCATAGATAAAGCACAATCGGGGCTGTTTTGTGGCTGCAACGTGGTAACCAGTGTATGAGAACAATAGAACCACTGAGTACTAGAATCGGCAGGAACGGCTATTTACTGGTCACACAATTAAAAAGACGTTTGAAGGTTAAACATGTCAACTTCACTGATAACAGTTGATCTAATCTACTCCGATTAGAATGTTGCAATCTCACATCTCATTTTCCTCTAACTTTTCTACTTAAATGGTTGAAATGTGATCACACTATATTTAGACTCAGAAATATACCAAAACAGTTTGATCATTATTGTTCAATTGAATAAAGAGAAGAAGCAATCATATTATCAACCTATCTTGTAATATGTGATACGTTCAAGAATAGTATAAACTTTGTAATTCTAAAGCTAATAATTAAAGCTCGAAGTTTACGTTTTCTATCCTATTACTACAATATTACTGCACGACAGTAAACATTCTTCTTTTCACTAATAACATTTTAAGCATAATATTAGAAATTTTGATATATTAGTTGCTATTCTTTAATCTTAGCATATCGAATTTGAGTGCTTATCAAAAATTTTTGACTGCAAAATTTTTTTTGCTTCTGTGTATCACAAGTTCTGTTACAGAAATCTTTCATTCAAACTTCAGCAACTTAAATCATTTCAACGGTATTATAAAAGTGTGTAAATTAGGTATTCTTATCAATTTATTGTTACTTCGATTTGACCAATTCAATAATCTATTGAAACAACCAAATAATAAATTTTCAAATATTTGAATTTAAAAACCATTTAGTATCATCACTAAAGCATAATTATGATTCAAACAATATCCAGGATTTGATATAAATGGGTTTAACAATCTTATTTCATGTTTTGTCTTCTTGTCAATTCATTGTCAATTTAATTTTGTACACATGAATGATTTTCAACCATTTATCATGAGCTCAATAACTAAATATACATCAGCGATTGGTTTATAGTATTTTCTTTGTAGGTTTGAGCAGCTAATACCGTTGAATTGATTTATATTACTGAAGTTTGAATGCATGGTTTTTTGTGTAAGAAACTTGTGATTTCCAATGAACGGCGAAGCTTTGTCAAAATTCTAAATACTTCTATTAAGAACTTAAGTTTTACAAACATATTTAGAATCAATCCTCAAGAATAAAATAATAGTATAAGACAACTGCGATGCATCTAGAGTAGGTTTTAAGCTGTTTACGGTTGATCTTTATTTTTGCGTAAAACGACACAAAATTGAAGTTTAGAAATCCACCAAATCAATGAACGAAAATAAAATAAAATTAAAGAAACAACCTTACCATTAGTATCAAATTGATCAAAAAGGTAAAGTGAGTATTATTTGTATGAACCCCTAATTGGGATTTCAAATATTGATGGAGATACTAAAAAACTATGAAAATATTACTTTAAATACTCAAATCACTCATTTTCAAATACTAGGTGAGTGAACTAAAAGCTATGTATCTATTTAATGGCAACATCACCTGTGAATCGAGCTTACGGTTGATTTTTAACTTTTGTGTAAAACGACACAAAACCAAAGTTCAGAAAACTACTAAATCGAAGAACGAATATAAAACAAACTCTTAGAAACAAGGTCAATACAAGTTTTAAATTAAAGAGAAAGGTGAAGTGAGTATAACTTGTATGAGCCACTCATTCAAATTTTGAGTTGTAAGTAAAATACAATCAAAACCCCAAAACAATTACTTTAAGTATCAGAAACACCACTAAACAAATAACTATGTTTTATGTAACTGTATCATGGTAATTTCAATTGCAGATTGATCTCAATGATTTGTTTAACAACTGATTTATACTTTGTCACGTGCTAGGTCACGAGTATCAGAAACAATTAGTAAAAATTTATCCTAACACTACATAGTTTATAGCTATCAATATATGAATATCCGTCCAAACATCTAATTCCAATCTTAAATGCTCAGTGTGAGGATTAGAACAAAGCAGTACATACTTTTTAACGATTCATGAAGTGTTGTTTGCATTTATTATTTTCTTATTGATAGTGCGAAAGTCATCTCTAAAATTAATTTTCAGCTCTTGATCAATATGGCTGCTCCATCAAATATACAGAATAAGAAGAATACCAATAGAAGGAGGAAGAAGAGAAGAACTGAAGATTTTTCATCATCGTCTGAATCTTCATCATCATCATCATCATCCTCTGATTCAGAGTCAGATGAAGAAGAAACAAATTTAGAAATCACTACTAAACAAAATGAAGAAGATATAAATATAGATGATATGGATCTTGATTCTGATATAGAATTAAAAAATCAATCAAATAAAATACCAGATAATTTAACAATTGAACAAAAACAATCAATACAAAAAGTACCATTTACTACAACATCAATTAATCAATTAACAAATATAAATAATTTAAAATCAATAAATAATTTAAATGAAATTTCAAATCAATTACAACAAAGTCAAAAGAATTTAAATAATGAATTTTTAAAATTAATGTCAAAAGAGTTTGGATCAGATTTAGATTTATTACGTCAAAAACCTGATTTCAATGATAAATCTTTAGTTACATTGGCTAAATTATTACAACTGGGTTCAAATATGTTTGATATTGATTTGATAAATAGTTTAATTGAATAAGATTTTAAACTTTTCTCCTTTCTTCTCTTTTCTTCTCCTATCCACCCCTCCTCCCTTTTGAAAAATCAAAATTTACAACCAACGTGGTTTAAGTTTGTGAGACCTTGCGTTGTTTAAATCTAGGTTTTTGTTTTTTCCCGTGTTTCAGAAAATTTGTTGTTTAAATTTGTGTCACTTTTTGATTAGATGATTTTTCTGCTTTCCCGGTTGTTGCAATTCTATTTTTAATTCTAACCAAACAATTTTACTTTCCTTAATTTATCAACTTCATATATACTTTTATTTTTACTTTAATGAGTCAAGATCAAACAGAAACATCACATTTACTTGATAATCATAATAATCATGGTTCAGTTGAAGAAGAACCACTGAGTTCAAATATACTACGGAATGATACTATAATTGAAGATTCAACTCAGAATAAACCTCAAACTTATTTGGCTACTCCACCAACTACTACCTCAATCCCAGAAGATGATGAAGAAGAAGATAATTTAAATAAGATTAAAAGATTGGCTAAAAGACCAAGTTTTATTTGGATTTCATGTTTAGGGGTAGTGGCTATAATAATATTCAATTTAACATTTTTACCACGAACTTCATTAGCTAGAGATTATAGAAGATGGTATGATATTCATCTTACAAAATCAGATGTTAAACGAGATTTCATACAATTAACAGGTATTGGGAAAAGTCATGATAGTTTTACAACTGAAGAACATATAAATGATTGGTTACAAAATTTAACAAGTTTAAACCTGGGTTCTAAATCTAAATATCATTTATTATCAAGTGATAATTATAAATTGACAGATTATACGATACTGAATTTCAAAAAGTTTGGATTGAAAACTGAAATAAATACTTTTGATATTGATACCAAACATCCGATTAATTCAAATATTAAATTGATGAATGCTGATGAATGTATATATGAACCGAAATTGTATGAGAATAATTTTGAAACACCTGCATTTTTCAGTAATGGATTCAATGGAAGTATAAATGGGAAATATGTATATGTAAATGAGGGGCATCCAAAAGATTATCAATTACTACAAGATAACAAGGTTAATTTCAAAAATAAAATATTTATTATCAAAAATAGTCAAGATTTGAATGTAAGTATTGGTGAGAAATTAAAATTAGCTGAATTAAATGGTGCAAGTGGAATTTTAACATTTGATGAATACAATTCTGATTCATACTATTCATTTTCAAGTTTTGCAATATCAAGAGGATACAATTCTTACAATATTTCAATACCGGCTATACCAGTGAGTTACAAAATCATTGAGCCAATTTTGGGGACATTGATTGATGAGAAATTTGATGATTGGAAATATAATCCAGTTTCAAAATCTAAATTTACAATTAAATTAACAACCAAATTTGAGAATAAGCCTGGGAAATTAACAAATGTCATTGGATCAATATCAGGAATCATGAAAGATGCAGAAATTATAATTGGTACAAAACGTGATTCATATACAAATAATAATCCTTTATCTGGTCATGCAATTTTATTTGAGATTATTCGTAATTTTGAAAAATTGAAGAAATTAGGGTGGAAACCATTACGTACAATTAAATTTGTATCATGGGATGGTTCAAATATGGATTCATTAGGTGTGAAATTATATACAAACAGTTCAATTTTTAATACTAAGCGTCCAATTTTGGCATATATAAATATTGATCAAGATGGTATAATGGGTAGTAAGTTCAATGTTGATTCAAATGCAGTGTTTAATCATGTTTTGAAAAAGACATCTAAATTCATTCCAATACCGAAAAACTCCGTATCTTCAAAAGAAGATTATTCAACATTACATCATTATTGGTTAAAACAAGATAATTTAACCATAAATAACAATTTAGGGTTATTAAATGGAGATTCATTGATATTCCAACAACATTTATCAACACCAATTATAAATTTAAAATTTTCAAATGATTTGAAACGGGATGGATCGATATATATCCCAAATTCAAATTATTATTCATACAAATGGTTGATTAAACAGAATATAGATGATGATTTATTACTACATGGAACTTTGATTCGATATATTGGATTATTGGCTATAACGTTGAGTGAGCATGAAGTGATTGATTATAGAACAAAGCCATATTTTAAAAAAATCAGTAATTACTACAATCAATTAATCAATTTGGAAGGTTCAAATTTAAAGAAATGGGAAAATAAATTGGTACCAAATTATTTAATTTATAAATCTTCACTTTTCCAAGACTTAGATACAAATGAAGAAGTTTCTTTCAAACAAATCATTACTCAATTCTCAAAATTTTTAAATGAAACAACAAATCAATGTCAAATTTTTGATATTTGGAATGAAAATGTTCAAAGAGGATTAAGTCAAGATTATCCATGGTATTTATATTATAAGAAATTACAACATTTTGCACAATTTAAAGTATCAAATTATAAATTATCACATATAGAGAAAGATTTGAAATTGAATGATCGTGATTATACATATTTAAATTTAAATCAAGATGGTAGTTATAATAATATATTTGATAAATATTATTTTGATTCAATAATTTATAAAATCGAACAAATTAAAAATGATGAAAAATTTATCAACTTTCGAATTTCAAAATCTACATTTACAAATTTATATAATTCAATTGATAATAATGATTTTGAAATGACAATTAAATGGTTTACATTAATTTATGAAAAATTTAAAAATTTACAGTACAAAATGACATGATGCGCGATTACACATAATATATATTTTTGTTGCAACCAAAAATTCTGACACATTACTCTATGGAGCTTACACATTCTCAGACTACCGATTTACAATTAGCTTGGATCTTATCTACTTTAGGGTCAAGTAATTCCAATAGGAATAAATTGATTAAGAAAGAAAATATTTTATCATTATCAATCCCACGGTTATGTCAATTAATTATTGAAAATACAAATTCAATCAAGTATAATGCAAATATCATGTATGGGATATCGATATTATATAAATCCAAGATTAATTATTTCATTAATGATTTAAATTATATCGATATGAGATTAAAATCAAATTTTTTAATTGTCAAAGACGATGTTTTAGTGAAACCGATACGTTCAAAACGTGTATTACTCGATGATGATCCATGTTTCGATATCCAAATTGATTTAGGAATTGTTACTGAAGATTTAATTACAAAAAGAAGGAAAATGGATATTAGAAATTTAGATTTACAAGTATTTCCCGATTTTACAAATGACAATGTACAAATTGAAACCCCTGAAGAAATAATGAATTTACAAGATTTTATAATTGAAGATGAAGTTGAAGATGAAGAACCACAATTTGAACTAGATTTGGATAATCAAGAACAATTTGATAATAATATTGAACCTGATTTTCTTGATGAAGTGGTACTCGATGAACAAAACCCACAAGATATCCAACAATTACAAGGTACAATAACAAATGATGCTGATTTTGCCATGTCGACTGAACCAACACATTTACCAGAACAACCACAACAACAAAGACAAAGAGGTAGAAATTCTAATCTTATTGTTGATGAAACTAGATCATTAACAAATCATATTTTACTTCAAAATCAAATTGAATATCTTGCTAGAAGAAATGAAACGGAAGCAAGACCAATCTTACCTGTTTATGAAACATCAATTCCTTATTTACAATATATTCAACAATTGACAACTAATAATATGACAAATTTCAATATCTCATCATTACATACAATCTTACATGATTCAATTTCAAGAGATACAAGAAACATCAGCGTTTTCCAAAGAATCGAATCAATGAATGAACAAAGTGAACAAGGTAGAAATGTTGAACAAGCAGGTAGAAATGTTGAACAAGTAGGTAGAATTGATGAAAGTTTGAATTTAGATTTTGATTTACCAAGTTTTAATGATGATATTGAAGTTGAAATTGATCTGGAAATAACAGAATCTACAATTGATGAAGAGACAAATAAATTAAACTTGTTTAAAGACTACTTAATATCAAAATGTAATGAATCAAATGGTGAAATTTTATTTTCAAATTTGGTACCAAATTCATCAATTGATGAAGAACCAGTTAATAAACGTGTTGCAATCAATTCATTTGCAAGTATATTAACTTTAGCAACAAGAGAAGTGATTCATCTTACGGTTACCCAACCATCAACTAATTATCAATTTATTAAAGGTTGCGATTTTTTAATTAAATTACCAAATTAAAATTCTTTTTTTCTTTGGTTGCAAAAATAAAAATTAAATAATTATAATATATTAAAAATAATATTTTTACACAATTATACATATATAACAAATATGTAATCAGAATTAAAACAAAATTAATAATGCAAGTTATAAAACAAAACTTTTCTCTCTAAAAAGACTGAAAATTTGATTAAACATTTGTTTCATCATGTTTTGCAAATTCTTCTTGAGCAGCATCATCAATTTCACCAACTTCTTCTTCTTCTTCTTCATATTCATGGTGTAAAGATAAAGTTGGTTTGACAGCAGCAGCATCCAAAGTCCATGAAGCCAATGCATTTTCAGCATCAATGATAATTTGTTTACTTGCTTCATAACCATCATAAGCTGGTCTAGTTTCACCTGGTGTAACAGCAGAATCATCCAATAATTCTAATAATGCTTTACCGTAACCAGCAATTAAAGCATATTTTTCAGCCAATTCTCTTGTTGCATCAAATTGATAATTGAATGCAGCTTTTAATTGTTCTCTTGTAATATTAGATAATTGAGCTTCAGCAACTAATGATTCAGCTTCTGCTCTAACCAATTCTTGTTCCAAAACTGGAATTTTTGGTGATTGAGGATCTTTATATTTCAAGTGAGCAATTTCATCAGTAATTTTTTGTTTTCTGTCTCTACTTGGTTGAACTGAACCTTCAATATCTCTAATTGATTTCAAAGTAATTCTGTATTGATCATATTTATCAATATATTGATCTTCTAATTCACCAATTTCATAGATCAAGACTCCCAATTTATCAGTAACATCACTAACATCTTCATCATTACCTTCACCCCAAGCACTCAATTGTTTAGCAATATCTTTTCTTTCTCTACTAGTAACTTCAACAGCTCTTAAAAAGTTCTTTTCCATTTTAATAAATTGAGTTAATTTTCTACTCAATTCAGGTCCAGTTGCACCAGCTGCTGCTTTTCTAATTGATGAACTTAATCCACCAGAACCGAAGAACTTGTTCTTGGTAGAACTTGGTGGTGGTGGTGGACTTTGTAATTGAGAAGCAGTAGGTGCTTTAGATGATCTTAATGAATAAGTTCTATGCATCCTTTAAAGACTAATTGATTAAAAGGAAAAGAAAGAAGAAAAGAAGAAAAGAAGGGAAAAAAAGGGAAAAAATTAAAATTTATAGCAATGTTGATTAATTAAATAGTAATTGGAAATTTATTGTGTTGTCAACGAGTGAGAGAAAAACTTAAATTAAAAGAGAGAGAAAGATTCACAACAACACAATAATTATTTTAGAAAATGACAAGAGATTTTACGAAGTTACTTTACTATCTTAGATGGTTGTGGTTGTTGTTATAGTAGTAGTTATTTCAATTGATCTAGAGCTGGTCAAGTAGTTGGTTAGTATCATCATCTTAACTTTAACCGCTCTTTCAATTGATTCTGTTCGCAATTACTTTGTTGTTGTTGTGCTTATTTTGAAAAATATGAAACATTCGTCGGATTAATTGGGATAATAATGATGATATGATATGGTTATTGTGTGTGGTTTTAACATAAATTGCGTTCTTAATTCCAATTTCTAATTCCAGTTTAATTTTGTGTGTTTATGTTTTACCTAAATAAAGTATAGAACATTTCCTATTTAGGACATATGGCAAGAACATATAATTGATAAGTTTGCTACTTAACATAGGTGTATGCTAATCTTTGTACATTAAATTATCTCTTATATATAAAATGATCACTCTTCTTCAAATTATCGATTGTGTTTGTTGATTGTTTGAATTAAAAGCCAATATTTGATTTGATTTTCATGACTTTTCTCTCTTTATGTTAGTATTTCTTTTTGTGAGACATTGTTAAATTACTTTATATATTAATATTATGACGTCATACTTTCTGTTTTTTCTTCTTCAGTTGTTGATTATTGGCCGTCGTGGTGGTGTTGGTACTCGTGGTGGTATCAGGTTTACGCTTTAAATTTGAAGTTGATGGAATTGATAATGATAATTCAACACCATCCAATACTCTATAATAATCATCTTCTAATCCTTGATATGTTGTTTGTAACTTACTTTTACGTTCACTCTCATCCATTGTTAATAACCCTTCTTTATTCTTCAAATATAATCTCTCTTTTATAAATAACCTAACATCTTTTTTACTATTAGCTTCTTGGCTGGTATCATTCTCAAGTTTATATAATAATATCAATTCTAATAATCTTGAAAATTGTCTCTTTTCCAATTTCAATTCTTTTCTTGTTGTTTCGATATAATCTTTTGTTAATTTAGTTATTGGTACAACATTATTAAAATCAAATACTTTATTTAATCTTTTTAAATCAGCTCGATCTCTCATATCATCAAATGCTTCATTTGGATCTTCAACTACAATCTCAATAATTTGTGGATTCTTATACCAATAATCAAATAATTTACTATAAAACTCTTGTCCTATACCTTTACCTTGATACATTGGTAATATTATAAATTGTGATATTTTAATTCTAATTTCTTTAACTCCAGAATCAAATTTTTCAAATCCTGGGTATTTCCAATAATTATAACATGTAGTAAAACCTACAATTGATGGTTCAGTTCCTTTTTCATAAATGACATATAAATCCCATGATTCATCATTTGAATCAATATATGAACCAGCTTCAATAAATAATAACACCAAAATTTGTAATCGTTTATGTAATTCCAACCCAACAACATCTTTTAAATTTATTTTATAAATTTCATAATTTTCAAATTCAATTATTTTATCACCTGGAATTGTATAACCACTGTCTTTTTCAGCTTTGATTGAATCAACCCATTTGATTTCATCTTTAAATATTGTACTTTCGGGTAAATATTCATACATGATTTTTTTCAAATCTGGTAATTCCGTTTCATCTTCTAATTTCTTCAGATATTTAATATTAAGAAATGGTTTGAATGTGAAATGATCGAAACATAAAAATATTGATAAATCTTGATACCCGTATATAGTTTCTGCATCACCAAAAATTGGATATGTAAATGCAGATTTAAAATTCACTGCTTCTTCCTCATTTGTTATAAACAATTTTAATGCTTCATTTGAAGAAATTGTCCATAATTCAGGTTGTAACAATGATACTTGATCTTCAGACATGTTTTGAATATAAATTTTCCAACGCGAAAAATAAAAAAATTAATTAATTAAATATTTAACGTTTATATTTTCTAGTATACAATTTATTCTAAAACAACAACTAAATCACCTGCATCGACCATATCACCATTTTTATGATATATTTTAACCACTTTACCATCATTAGTTGCATTGACAACCATTTCAGTCTTCATTGCTTCAACAACAATCAATGGTTGATTCTTTTTAACCACGTCACCAACTTCAACTAATGATTTCCAAAATCTACCTGAATATTCACTATAAACCAATTCAGCATCTTCACTAAATGTAGTTTCTTGTTGCTTTGTTGAACCATTCTTTTCTAATTCTGAATTTGATATTTGAATCAATTTATTAAATTCTTCTAATTTTTCACCATTTTGTAATTGTTTAAATTGTTCAATTGATTCTGTATTTTCTTGGACCCATAATAAATATTTTTCATGATCAAAAACTGAATCTATTATATCAACTTTGAATTTACCTGCATTCATTTCTTCTGACATTAAATCAATTTCTTCTTCACTAACTGGATAAAATTCAATTTGATCAAATGGTGATAATAACCATGGTTTATCAGTAGAATGTTCACCCAATGTTAATTTATCCCATATAGGTATAGTTCTACCAACTAATTGATAACCACCTGGTGATTCCATTGTATATATACACATATAATTACCACCAATACCAACAGTACCATTTGGTGTAAAAGTTCTACTTGGATTATACTTTGTACCCAAAAATCTATGTCTTGGATCTAATGGCACAGCACATGGTGCACCTAAGAAAACATCACCAAGTCCTAATACTAAAAATCTTGCTGTATATAACATATCTTTAACATCATTTCTTGTTATACCATTGATTGATGCAATAAAATCAACATTATTAGGTAACCATGGAGCTTCACTTCTAATTGTTTCTTGATATCTTTTAACTGCATCCAATGTTTTTTGATCTTCAAATGCCATTGGTAATTTAATTATTCTTGATTTAACTTCCCATTTATTAACAAATGTAATTTCTTTTTCATATGATATCAATGTTTCTAAAGCTTCTTTTTGATTAATTTCATCAGTAAATTCAACAAGTACTGAACGTACACCAGGTGATAATTCAAATATTCCCTTTGGTTTATATTCTTTAACCATTTCAACTAATTTATGAATTCTATAAGCTTTGTTTAAATCTAAAATATTTTCACCATATTCAACTAAAATATATCTATCACCAGCTTGTCTATAAGTAATTGTTGGAGCATTTGATGATACTTTAATTTGTGAAAGTATTGGATTTTCAGGTTCAGATAATTGTTCAAGTTTTGGTAAATCTCCAGTTAAATTTTCAATAATTTCATTTTGTTTGATTTTTAATTGTTTTGCAAATTCATAACTAATTGGAATAAATTGTATTGAATCACCAGGTTTAACTTGTCCAATTTTCCATAATTCACTTTCACAAACAACTGCTTCACATACAAACCCACCTAATGAAGGTCCATCACATGTTAATATAACTGGTTCATCACCTGTAAAATTGACTGCACCCATTGAATATACATAATCATGTGTGTTTGATGGATGTAATCCAGCTTCTCCACCATCATTTCTTGCCCATTTAGGTTTTGGTCCAATTAATCTAACTCCAAATCTATTTGAATTATAATGTACTTTCCAACTTGAACTGAAAAATTCTTTAACTGATTCTGGTTTAAAAAAATCTGGTGATCCATGTGGTCCACATGTAACTCCAACTTTCCATGATGTAGTTTTATAATTTGGTATAATTTCTTTCAGTATTTTAGTTGGTTCAGATATTGGTGCCGGTAATGTACAACTTTTAACATTTGGTTGACCTAAAAATAATACATCACCTAATTTTAATACTCTACCATTATAACCACCTAAATTACCTAATGCAAATGTAGATCTTGAACCTAAATATTCAACAACATCAATACCACCTCTAATTGCCAAATAAGCTCTACAGCCACTTGTTAATTTCCCAATTGATAATTTATCACCACTATTAATTTGAATTGGTTCCCATTGATTAACTTTAACATCATTAACTTCAACAATTGTATCACCACCAGTTACTGAAACAACACAACTTTGATGAAATAATATTTTTGGACCATTTAATGTAATTTCAATACCAGGAGATTTTTCATCATTACCAACAATTTTATTTGCAATTCTAAATGCATATTGATCCATACATCCAGATGGTGGAACACCAATATTCCAATATCCTTTTCTACCTGGATAATCTTGTACAGTGGTATAAGCACCAGGACTTAAAATTTCAATTGCATGAGGTTTATAATCATATGAATCTAATACTTTGGTTGCAACTTTTGCTTCTTCAAACATTTTTGAATTTGCAATTGATCTTAAATAATCAACATTTGTTATACATCCATAAACAACAGTTTCATCTAATGCTAATTGTAATTTCTTTAATGCATCATCTCTATCTTTACCATGAACAATAATTTTAGCCAATGTTGGATCATATTCTGCTGATACAACAGTACCTTTTTCAACCCATGTATCTACTCTTGCCCAACTTGGAAATTCAACTTGAGTTAATTGACCTGGTGATGGCATAAATCCTTTTGCTGGATTTTCAGCATATAATCTAGCTTCCATTGATGCACCTTTAACTTCAATCTTTTGTGAAAAATCTGGTGGAATATCAGCTGCAATTAATAACATCCATTCGACTAAATCTAATCCAGTAACCATTTCTGTAATTGGATGTTCAACTTGTAATCTTGCATTAACTTCAAGAAAATAAAATTCATCTCTTTTTGGATCATAAATATATTCAACTGTACCAGCACATTTATATTTCATTGATGAACCTAATGATTCAGCTGCTTTTCTCATTTTTTGTCTTGTTGCTTCTGGTAAATTTGGTGCTGGTGTTTCTTCAATAATCTTTTGATTTCTACGTTGTAATGAACAATCTCTTTCTCCAACAGCTATAGCATTACCATAACCATCACCCAACATTTGAATTTCAACATGTCTTGCATTTTCAACAAATCTTTCTAAAAATACACCTGAATCACCAAAATATGAAAGACCTTGATGTTGAACAGTTTGAAATACTCTTTCAATATCTTGTTCTGAATCAACTTTTTGTAATCCAATACCACCACCTCCAGCAGTTGATTTAACCATAATTGGATATTCTAATTTAGCTGCAACTTCTTTTGCTTCTTTTGAATCTTTAATTAAATTTGAACCTGGTACTAATGGAACACCTGCTTTTTCAGCAATTTCTCTTGCTGAATGTTTTAAACCTAATTTTCTAATTGCATCACCTGAAGGTCCAACAAATACTATACCTTCTTTACCACATCTATCTGAAAAATCAGCATTTTCTGATAAAAACCCATAACCTGGAATAATTGCTTCAGCACCACTTTCTTTAGCTGCTTTAATAACTTTATCAATATCAATATATGTTTGTGCTGCTGTTGTACCATGTAATGGAATAGCTAAATCTGCCATTAATGAATGTTGTGCATATTTATCTGGATCTGAATATATAGCAATTGATTTAATACCCAATTTTTTTAAAGTTTTAATAATTCTAACAGCAATTTCACCTCTATTTGCAACTAAAACTGAATTAAATGGCTTCTTTTTAGGTTGGGTTTGATAATTTTTCCAACCACCAAATTTTGAAATATCAATTGTACCAGGTAGATTATAACCAAATTCTTCACATATAAATGATTTAACCCATTTACCTGATTTTAATTCAACAGATCCGATTCCTAAAGGTTCAGGTACAAAATTTATAAATTCACCAAATTTTTCCTTTGCAATTGAATATATTTCAATAATTATTTCATTACCATCTTTTTCAACTCTACGTAAACCTGGTTTTGCAACAGGACCTGTTTTTGGTAATGCATATAATTTATAATTCTTTGATGTTGTAGTTGATTCAACAAATATTGCATCTACTTTTTCCAATTGCCAATGTAATTGAAATCCTTTCAAATGTGCACCAACAACAGCTAATTTAATTTGTGATGATTCATTCAATTTTGGTACATCATATATTGGTGGTGTAATTAATTTATTTTTTAAAGAACCATAAAATTGTGGTATTTTTGAATAATAAGGTTTCAAATAACGATTTGCTAATTCTAACAATGCATAATCATTAAATTTATGTGATAATAATGTAACACCAAATGGTAAACCATCATTTCTAAAACCAGCAGGTATAGCTAATGCAGACATATCAGCTAAATTGACAAAATTTGTATATGTACCTTGACATGAATTGACTTTAATTGGTTCTTTTGTAACTTGTTCAATAGTTGGATTTAATGGAGCTGTTGGAACAATAATTACATCAATATCTTTAAGTAATTGTTTAACTTTTTGCAAAATGGCTTGTCTTTTATATTCAAATTTGAAACAATCAACAGCTGAATAATTTTCACCACCTTTTATAATTTTCATAACAGTTGGATTTAAATCTGCTTCTGGTGGATTTGTCTTGAGAAAATCTGAAACTGCAACAAATCTTTCTGTAACCCATGGACCTTCATATAAACATTTGGCCAATTCTATTAAAGGATCTATATTTTGTGAAATTAAATCACAACCAATTTGTTTAAAAATTTCAACTGCTTGATTATATAATTTTGGATTTTCAGTTTCTCCACACCATATTAAATTTGTAGGTACCAATAATTTTGGACTTGATGGAAATTTCAATTTTGGATTTATTGGCATTGATCTTGAATATTCATCTTGTAAATCTTCTTTTGCCATAATACTAAAAGTTGTTTGTGCATCTTTTAAATTTAATGCAAATATTGATACACAATCTAATGATTTACAAGCAGGTACAACCCCTTGACATGAAAAAACACCTTTAGTTGGTTTCAACCCTATAATATTGTTCAATGCAGCAGGAACTCTTCCTGAACCCGCAGTATCAGTACCTAAAGCAATTGGAACAATCCCTCGTGAAACAACCGAAGCAGAACCAGCAGATGAACCTCCACTAACATATTTTGAATCAAATGTATTTGGTGTAATACCATATGGTGATCTTGTACCAACTAATCCAGTTGCAAATTGATCTAAATTAGTTTTACCTATAATAATAGCACCAGCATCTCTTAATAATTTGACTGTGGTTGCATCTTTCTCAGGTGTATATGCAAATGATGGACATGCAGCTGTGGTTTCAAACTCTTTGACATCAATATTATCTTTAACTGCAATTGGTACCCCATATAATGGTAAATCTTGTTTATTTGATTTTGATTGTAAAAATTTCCATTGATGTTCAAGGTTTTCAATTGATGCTACTGATATCCATGCTGGATCTTCTTCTTTCCATGTTTTCTGTGATTTTAATAAACTAGTTAATAATTCAAATGATTCCTTTGGTGTTGAATCAAAATGAAATTTCTTCCAATCTTCAATTGTCCATCCAATATAAGACATAATAAATTCAGGTAATTCTATAAAGAAAGAAGGATAGAAGAAGAAGAAAAAAAAAGATTTATAAAGATTATTGTTGATATTTAAAACTTGAATTAATTACATCGCAGTTGAGCGAATGTATAAATGATTTCAATTTTCAATTGATGCGATAAGATAAAAAAAATCAAATTTTGTAAATGTAAATTAAAAGCGAGAGGCATCTTTTCTTGTGGGCCCAACCGGGACCGGGCCCGCGTAAAAATTCAAGATGTTTCCTTCATAATCATGTACAATTTATTATATTTTGCCCTGTAGTTATAAATTACGATTCTTTTTTTTTCAATCTTATCAAAATTAAATATGATTGGCTGTTGATTGTTTGTAAAGTTTAATCTTTATATAATATCAATTCAAATTTGTACATAGTTTCCATGACAACATACAACAAGATTTAAAGAGGTTCAGATTGTACAGCCAAGCTTTCTTGAATCAGTGTAATAGCAAATAAATGTCTATCTACATTTGAACCCGGCTCAAAAGTTCACAACAAATTGTTGCAAAATTCAATGCATAATAGACTAAATCAGATCTTTATAAAAACTAATACCAAATAGCTTTAAAATTAACTACTTCCTTCACCAAATAATATATGAATCTTACTAGACGATTACTTATTATCTATCAAACAGTCATACTCACTCATATTGCTCAAACTCCATGGATTTTTCGCAGGCAATTTAAGTACGAAGTTGCAACTTAGCTAAAATTATACCCACAAACAGATCAGATATATAGTTACATAATAGCATTGTTAACTAATAATCCATAATACAAATTTCGGCAATTGATTGCAGATGCTTGTCATTTTACAGCATTTTGCATAAAGTCACTATTTTCTAGAATTCGGCTAGATCCGTCACTTTGTAGAATCGATGTTTATTAAAATAAGTTTCACAATCTTGATTTAATTCATTTTACATATAAACCGTTGAGTTTAAACTTTTTTCAATTTGAAAACTCAATTTAATGCAGAAATGTCACACGCGGCTATTACAGATGTCAAAGAATAAAATGTCTAATTACAAAATTGTATCTTTTGATGTTATTGATTTAATCACTTTATTCAATTACTCACTTTTAAATCACCAATTTTTTCAAAAGGAAATTTCATTCAACATTAAATATATATTATTTACTTCTATTTTTTTGGACTCTTGAAAATACTTAATTTTAAAAAGGGATTTGAGATAAAAAAGTTTATCAACTCGTTATTGATTGGTTCCTAATGTAACTTTCATCCTTAGCTGATTCAAAGTAGTTGAAAACTTAAACTTTTTTTTTACTTTTGTATTTTTCATCAACTTGAGGATGTAAATTAAAGAACTGGTAACAAACGTTCTTTGATTTTATTTGTGAAGCCTGATCATGTCTTTAAACAAGCCTAAAATTGATGTAAACGTTAATAGCCATGGTTGGTTTTTCTTATCAACAAAAACCCTTAGTCCAAACAAGATGAAATTATTATGGTATTGCCCGATTGTTAGCTTGTCAATCATTATTAGCCACTTAATTTCATTCAAGACTTACATTGCTTGCATTCGAGGTAGAATAATACTGTTTTCTTGTCACCCACATGCTGTTGAAATAATTTTAAAGTAAACTCATACTTGAAACTAGTCTTTGATACTTGTCAATCAAAAGTTGTAATATCAACTTGCATCGCTTTCATCCTGTCTTCTATTTATGTTAAGAATAACAATAGTTTAAAAGTAGAAATATCGAGTGTTGTTTTGCAAAAATACAACGAGTTAAACCGTTCAATCCAAAAAATTATCAAAAAGTAAGAAAATTTAACATTTGAGTAAAAAATTTGAAAAAACTAAAATTATAGAATTTATTTTCTACCCAATTGAGTTATGATTAATGGATCCACAGTGATATCTTGGTTATACAATTGCTAGCTCAGAACGTTGAAATTAATTACAATTGATGTTTTAAATTATATGATTATAATACAGAGAATAGATTCTTTTGTTTCTAGCCTATATATTTACCCGGGATTAGATATCTTGTACATTTAAATTTCAATAAATTTCTTATTAATAACGAGATATCATGAAATCGATTAGTGATCTCAGTTAAAGAATGTTTTGTATGTTATCTCAAAGTTGCAAAACAAAAGAAACATAAAGAGCCATCCATGAGTTTGCAACAAATTATCGGGCCCAGTGCTTTAGGCCCGGTGATGCTAAAAATAATTTTTATATGTATCTAGTGTTATTTGACAACTTTTATATAAACTAGTGCATCTGATAAGAACACATGAGGTATGAACAGAAAATTGGAATTTTACACGGTATTTATTATTAACTATGAGACAAATGTCCAATTTACTAAGAAACCGAAAAAAGTCTTACAATATGCAGTAATTGTTCATACCTCATGTGTTCTTATCAGATGCGCTAGTTTAGTAATTACATAATTCATTACGTTATACTCTCTTATCTTTTCAATCATGATTGGTTAATAATTTTTCTGATAAGGTGAGAATATTTTTATTTTTAACCTTTTTAATATCAAATTGATTCGTAAATTTAGTTTTTAACACATTCAGATACTGCTGCAACCTTAATTACGAAATGTTTAGGTAAAAATTGATAACAAGATAGTTTTTTTGATAGATAACATTTATGGATTTATCAATTCTAGCAAAGATTAATGAAATTGAAATCAAACAATTGCAAGAACACAAGATTGATTTGACGACAATTTACGGTCTCATATTATTGTTTGATTCAAATACGCCTTTTAAGCCCATGTTTAATCGTATTTATGATTGTTCTAGATTGCCTCCTTTCTAAACATAGTTCATTGTTTTCTAAATGTTGCAAAAAAATCACAATTTCTACATTTTAATTTTTTATCTTTAAATTATTTATTAAATACAAACGTTACATTATTTCTTTTCATCAAAAGCATCATCTATTGCTGCTGGTGTAGTATATCCATCATTACCTACTATTCTACCATCGACAATTTGTTGTTGCTGAGATAATTGAGCCTGTATTTGTGATCTAACAACGTGTAATTCTTCAGGATGTTCAGATTGCCATTGTTTTAATTTCCATGATTTACCAGTCAAATCCCAATAAATACCTCTAAATGTAATATATATACCATCTTTACCTTCCCAAAGTGGACATATTATAACTTGGAAAACAGTGTAAAAGATCCAAATAAAAAATACAACAACCCAACCAGTAAAGAATTTTTTGGAAAATACGTAACCAGTACCATACATTGGCATTGGGAATAAAACAAGTAAACAAATTGCCAATGTAACACAAGTAATTGCACAAATTTTAAATGCTTTTTTCAATGTTTTTTGTTCTTGAGTATATTTATCTCTAACTTCACTATTTTCATCAACCAAATGACTTGCAATGACTGAAACTTGTGATCTAACAGGATTTAATTTAGCTTCTGTATCTTGTGAGAAATCTGAATTTAAAGCATTTGAAATTTCTTCATCTTCATCAACTCTTGTAATTTTACCTTTTAAACTTGAAAAATCAAATTGTTGACTTTTAAAAATTAATGTTAAAACTGGAATTAAAATTAATGGTGAAAGTAATGCAACAACATTACCTGTTAACATTGCGTCATCTTCAAAAGTTTTTAAATATGTAACACTTTTAAATTTACCTTTTGTACAAGTTAACCATGACATAATTGCTAAACCAGTAGCAATTGGTGGTGTAAAAGTAGCTGCATACCAATTTTGATGTTTTGATAAAATGGTTAATGTTGATGATAAAACACCACCACCAATTATAATACCCATCATTTCATATAAATAACCCATTGAAACGTCTGCATAATAAAGACCAATTGCAAAACCAGCCATTGCATAAGCAAAAATAACAACACTCATGTGTGAAACATAAATCAATCTCTTACCGGTTGCTTTTGGATTAATATAAGTTCTATAAATATCATAAGTACCAATTGTAGATACAGCAATTAATTCAGCACTCATTGCACTTGTAACAGCCATGAAAACCATTAATAAAGCTAAAACACTACCACCAGTACCCAATAATGCAGTTGCAGCATTTGGTAACACTAATCCACTTGAAACTTCAGCTGCAGTCATTGGTCTACCCAATGGCCAATATTCAGTATTTTCAAGTGCAAGTGCACTTAAACCAAAGATTAATGAACAAAATGCTGGAATTGGTAACCATGCTAATCCACCTAATATATAACCTTTATAAGTAGCTGAAACATCCGCACTGAAAGCTTTATTGAAATATCCATTATCTAAGAAAACAGTACCAAAGTTACCAATAATATTTATAACAAAAAAGATACCACCACTTCTTGATTTCATTGTAAGGTATGAACCTTCTGAGTTACCAGCTCTTGGTTTAGTTTCAGCAACAGCAGTGACTAAATCCCAAACAGCACCTGGAGATCCTAATTTATGTGATGTTGCAAATGCAGTGAAACCAAAGATTAAAATAATAACAACCAAAATGACTGTATGAACATAATCAGTTAAAAATGTAGCTTTAATACCACCAAATAATGTGTAAACAACAACACCTAATGGTAATAACAAACATGCAGCAACTGGATGCATTCCAGTTAAATCAGTAACAGTTGCAGAACCACCAGCAAGAAGCATTGCTGTAACCAAGATATTTGTACAAAGACCAAAGAATATATAAACAAAATGGGTTATAGTACCATACCTTGCACGTACAATTTCCAAATATGTATGAGCTTCTGGTGATATAATTCTAGCTCTAATTGCAATAGTTGCAAAAAGAACAATTTGAACTGTTGCACCAAATGCATAAAAAACACTACCACTGATACCATTATTATAAACTTGAGCTGATGATGTTAATAAAGTAGCACTCCATGTCCAACTTGAAACAACAGCAGCTGAAATTAAACCTGATTTAACACTTCTACCTGCAGTAGCAAATTCTTCACTTGTTTGTATTTCTTTATTATACCTTTTCAAAGCAAATGTTGTGAAAACCATACCAACTGCAAAAACAGCACCTAATCCAACAACAATTGCATACCCAGCACCTTCTGGTAATGGAACATATTTTTCAGACATGATATTATCAATTGATATTTAGATGAATGAATGAAATGATGATATTAAAAGATGGGGAGATGTGAAAAATTTCCAGAGATTTACTGTTTATTTTATATATTCATCTTTGAAAACAATAAAATCGTTATCTGTTATAATTGAAATTACATTGAAAATTTATAAAAAAGAATGTATCACAAAAACAAAATAGAATTTAAATAAATAAAAAAAAAGAATAAAAAAATAAAAAATAGACGATGATAATAATGTGAAAAATTTAATTGTATGGGAAGTAACTTATTTATTCACCGTAAATTGTATTAAACCAAATAATTATTAAATTGAAATAGATTTAATTTGTAAGGCGAATTATTTTCATTTTAAGTAATTCTGCTTTATCAGAATCAAATAAAATTTGTATGGTTTCAACACTACAGGGCTCACAACGGATTAAAAAAATGGCCCGTGAATTTTGACGCAAATTATATTCAGGTTGATTATCATCAAATTTTACTCACATATTGGTAAAATGATTGATCTATAAAATCGAATACACAACTATCAAACATTCTTTTAAATTTATGCCTTATCTTTATGTTTCTTTTCCAATTCAACTTTTAAACTTTAATCTTTTGATTGATTACTTTTTCTTGGTATGTTAAAAAACATACGTTAGTATTCTTTATCTCTTGGAGTTGTCTATTTCAATAACAAAGTTAAAATTCACATCTTATCACAGTTATCACACGTTATTCAATTTCAAAAATTAGATATTGCACCTGTAATGGCTCTTTTTTGTTGATTAAAACTTCAATCTATTATTATCACAGTAATGTTAAAAGAGAATTGGTTTTAGTCAAAAGTATAAGCTAACTTGGGTCTATACTCTTATGCTTTATCTTGTTCACAATTTTATGAATATATTTTACTATTTCGCTTGAAAATAATTATTCTGTTTTGCAATAAAATTTTTAGGTAATTTATACGGCCCATTTCCTAATTGAGATTTATTAAGGGGAAATGAAAATGGGTAAATTGTTTATCCGCCGTCTGACAGAAGTATCAACTTGCTAATTTATATTTATTGAAAAGTCGGATTATATCATGACATACCTCACGCAAGAAAAACTATACTACAAAAACAGTTGAAATTACTATTAGCCTTAGATTCATTAACATCCATCCCAAAATCATCTGATATCCAGCCGATTCAAATGCTTGTGCACAGTATACCTCTCTACATATCACATTGTAAGGGATAATAAAGAGATTACCTTATATTCATCAAATTATGAATTGAACAATTAAAACGATGCTTTAAATTTTGAATATTCATAAACCAGCTAACAAATGAAAACCAAAAAATGATTACAACACTTGTTTTAGCCGTGTGATTTTTTGCTTTACTCGAACCATTATTCAAACTCTAAACTAGAATAACTTGATTTTAAGTTTGTAACTGGATTATATACGAAAAAAAGTCGCCGTTTATTGATTTGAACCAGATGAATTAAACGGAATTTTATGAAAACCTTCCCAGTATTTAGAAGAAAAACAGCTAATCATTATTTCAAAACCTTTCATTTGTCAAACAAGAAGAACTGTATAATTGCACCTAGATTTCTGAAAAGAAACTAAGTATTACAGACAATCGCTCGGATAGTCAAGTTTATTTAAAGATTCAAAAATTGAAAAATATGGAGATTCCATCAGCCAATGCAAAACTATTTTTTTTAATTACCAATTTGACCTCGTATATTACTGTGCAGTTACAATGAGATCAAATTATTGTTTCACAAAAAATGGCTACAGAAAATGGCATGTTATGCAAGATGAGAAATATGAGGTGATTGAAATCCCACCAAAAAATTAATTGTTTATTAACATCTATATAACACGATGTTATTTTTATTCCGCAATATAGTCTCTGTCATCGACTTTACCTTCCAAATCGTTTCTAATTTCTTCCATTTCATTAACTTGTTTTTTCCACATTTTCTTTTCTTCTTCTGTTGAAGTATCTTTAACAAATAAAGAATCGTCTGGTCTTCTGTAAGATCTACCGATTCTATCCCATAATGTTGTAAATTGACCATAATTGTAATTGAAGTATAAATGATGGATAGTATGACAAGCGGTACCATTGACAACTGGATCATTTGACATATAATTACCATCATGGATCATAACTGTCCAAAAATTAACAAAAGTGAATAAAAGTAAGTACAGCACTTTATGTAATGGAAACAACAATGGATAAAAATGATATGGCAAACTTTGAGCCCACCCATCAACTGGATGAAATGCGTGTGAAGCAAATGGTGTACAAACTATCCATTTATGATGAGGTTTATGTAAAACTTTATAAACCGAAGGCCAATGTAAAAATCTATGAATAAAATAAATTCCACAATCTGTAAATAAAATAAACATTGGAATTTGCATAAAGATCGCTTTCCATCCACCTGTTGATTCATTAATTGGCATATATAATTTAGAATATCCATTTAATTCAAGTAAAAAAAATGGATTTGTAAGTAAAACCATAATTGGAATAGCAGTCACTGCTCTTTCAATCTCTAATGACATTTGATTTTTCAAATATCTTGGATGATTGAAAATTTTCTTATCAAAAACAAATACATAAGATAAATAAGCAACAATGAAATATAATAACCAACCAAAAATAGTAGTTACTATTAGAATTGAAAAAGCTTCTCTAAACAAATTTGATCTTGACAAAAATGATTCATTAATATATTCACCACCTGGTAAAAAAGTTGGTAATCCATAAATCTCTGATTTATTTTGTAAATTATAAAATTTTGATGTTAAATAAGTTTGTAAGTTTGAAAAATTAATATTTGATAATGAAATTGCAGTTGAATTACCACTTGATTCAAGTATTGGAGATTTAACCCAATTTATATTATTTTTAAAAAGTTGTGAATTTTGAACAAATTGTGCCACGGCACCATCTTTTGGTAATAATTTAGCATATACCTTATCGAAAAGGTAATAATCTGAAATCTCCAATACAATATCCATGATGATTTTTGATTTTAGCAAAGAAGTAAAAAAAATTTAAGGAATTCAAAACAAATAAATAATTAGTTAGAGACACCACCATAAACAATTAGAAGTGTTGCCGCAAAGCGTCGTACCGGTATGAGATGATTTTTTTTTTCACGTCGTATAGAAAATAGCGTATTGTTATATAATAAATTACATAATATACGAGACTCGGATATTATTATGCACGTTTTTTCGTTTGCAGCCATTTTTATTGTTAAATTGCACGACCAAGCTATATTAAGCTGTCACTTTGATTCTTTTTTGAATTTGTAGTTGGAGATAACACCACATTTGAATTGAATCCAGGAGGATAATTAATAGGCTTTGGTGGTAAACTTTTCATTTTGTTATTGTTAAATGAATTAGACAGCTGAAAATCATTAAACTCATCTTCATTTGAGTCTGATATTGCACCAAATTTTAATTTGTTGGATGGTTTTCTTGGTGCTAGTATGATTTCTGGTTTCGAAGGCTTTGGTAAATCCTTTTGCGCTGCAGCTCCAAGTGTTAGTTTGTTGGAAGGCTTACGAGGCGCCAATGCAATTTCAGGCTTCAATGCTTTTGTTTTCGGTCCGGGTAATTCCTTGGGTTTTTCAACAATTGCCTGATTTTTAATTAATGATTCAAAATTTCCATTGCCAACGGTACTAGGTGTGGAAGTTGATGCAGGTAAGGTTTCAAGTTTTTGTTCAATTAACAGCTTTTCAATATTATTAATTACATTATAATAACGCTTGAATTCTCCTCGACTACAGTTATTACAACCAAATATTAAAGTTAAACATTGTGATAACACATTTTCAACACAAACATCTATATCCAAACCAATATGTTGACTTTTAACAAGTTTGTCGTAAAACACCAACACTTTTTCAACAATTCTCTTGTCTCTACTTTTCAAATTTTTCATAATTGGGAATAATTGATCATTAACAATCAATTTGTCAACCACTTTCAATTCAACAAAGCTTTCAAATGTTTCGATAAGAACTATTTTGGTAGATAAAACAGTAGTTGTTTTGAATTTTTGACATAATAATGGAAATAATGTATTTTTAATATATGGAAAATCAATCTTATCAACATATTTAGGTAAATATTTAAGAAATGTCTCTTGTAATTCTATTTGATCATCAATATTTTCAGGTGCAGTAATAATCAAATCTATTATATTTTTAATCAATGCAATAAATTGTTTATCGTTTGTTTTCTCTTGAAGAATATTTAAATTTTGTGCCAATGTTAATCTTGTTTTAACTGATGAATTTATTAATTTAGTAAATGTCTTTTTATTCTTTGCGTCTTTGAATAAAACATCAAAAACTTTATCTTGAAATGTCAATTGTGAAATAGATTTGGAAATTGTTAAAATTAAAAGTAAACATAGTGATATTAAATCATCCATACCATCAATATTTAACTCATTTATAACCACATCAATCAATAATGGTAATAATTTCAGGGATTTAAAATTAGCTGGGAATTCATTGATCAAATTAGTATCAAGTAAACCTTGTAGAAAAACTAATTTCTCATCATTTGTTTTAGTTGAAAATTCATCAATAAACCACATTGCTTTAATCACACTACCATTAAAATAATCTGAATCTATAAATTCATTCAAACTAATTCTATCATATGGATATCTTGCAAGAATTTTTGGAAATATACTAATCAAATTGTCAGGTACATTTTTCAATACATATTTTAATTCACGTTGATTATAAAACTTTTTCTCAAATTTCTTAAATTCGGATTTAAAGTCCGATATATTATTTGAATCAAAACATGATAACAATGTTTCATGGTTATATAAAAAGTATATCAACATACCAAAAGACCAAATATCATTTTTAAAATCCAATTTTGTATTTGAATCAATAATCAATTCAGGTGCAGTGAAATTTAAATTCAAATTAGCAAAAGGAACAACAGATGAATTATTCATTATATAAAAATTATCTCTTTCTTGTGGTGAAATTTCACTTAAATTCTGTAAAAATTTAAAACCAGCTAATTTCCAATCACCTTGATGATTGATGAAAATCGATGATGGCTGTAAATTTAAATGTATAATTGAACAATTACTATGTAGAAATTGTAATCCCTTGGCTATTTGTAATAAACCCTTTTGTATCGACAAAGAATCCAAATCTTTATTAACTGTAATCAAATTATCTGAGATTGATTCAGTTGCAAATATGAATTTCGTTTTTGTTTCTTCCAATACTTCTAAGATTGTTAATATTTGAGGATGCCTCAATTTACTCAATTGACCAACTTCAAATTTAATTAATTCATAACATTCACTAATCACAACTTTTGGATTCCTAGACCCTGTTGAACTTAATCTTTGAATTTGACTTTCAAATTTAGTCTTATCAAATATAAAAACTGAAACTATCTTTCCATTAGACTTGTGTTTTGCAGGATATATTGTCCACGGTTCAGCAACGAATGACGGATTTTCCAGAACATTATAAGCAGCTCTGATTCCACTCTTTAAAAAGCTACTAAACATTGGTTACATGAAAACCAAAGAAAAAAAAAAAAAATAAAAAAAAAAATACGAAAAAATATTCAAACAAAATGGAATTAATCGAAGATAATTTTAAAAACTCAGCAGAAAGATTAGACAAACCATCTGCATATCTTATACGAAAAGCTCGTAACAATTATGGAGAATTGGAAAGAGCAATGCTGTCTAAAACAGTGTATGTTGGTAATTTATCACATTTTACAACTGAAGAACAAATACATGAATTATTTTCAAAGTGTGAACCTATTGATAAAATAATAATGGGTTTAGACAGAAACAAGCTAACACCATGTGGGTTTTGTTTTGTTATTTATAAACACGTACAAGGTGCTTTGAATGCCATGAAATTCCTACAAGCAACTACATTAGATGGACAAAGCATATCAATAGATTTGGATCCAGGATTTCGTGAAGGAAGACAATTTGGAAGAGGTAAGCATGGTGGACAGGCTGGTCAAGAAGTTTCTAATGGATATGAAGGTGGATATAGAGGTGGATATCGTGGACGAGGTTTCAGATCCAGAGGTAGAGGATTTAGAGGAAGAGGAAGAGGTAGGGGATTTAATAATTTTCATCAAAATCGTGGTGAAACTTCAGTTTATATTCCTTCAAAAGATCCTAGTTTTAATGCTCCAACAACCTTCAATCCAATGGCAGATATGAGTGGCGGAAATTAATTGTATATAAGATTTCAATGACTTTTAAAGAGAACAGCAATCTTGTATTTTCTCCTAACTTGGTCTCTTGAATTAACACCGATGGATCTTTCGAAGTTTAGATTATATGTGAGCTTAGATATTAGTTTGACAATTTCATAAACAATATCATTCAACTGAAACGGACTCAATTTATTTGTGTAGCAAACAATTATTTGGTGACAATATTAGAGATTGTTTGTGTAAGATGATAAATATATTACTTTGTTCATTTCATCATCTATCAACTCTGATTTCTTTTTCAATATTCAATAACTTCTCAGGTTCAGCAAACATATTACAGCACCAGGAAGAGCAATTCAAACTAATGTAAAATCAGTGATGAACTGATTCAGGAATCAATTGAGCCTACCGTTAGTCTTAGTTGGTATACCAGTTTGACTTTGCTATTATATGCTACCATTTCCAACCATCTGGTAGCTATAATTCGTAAACTTAAGTGTTGATGCGACAAATATTATTTCAACTCTCCAATATTAATAATGTCAACGGATGAGTTGTCTAATCTTAGAGAATCTTCGAGTTCGCCTTTGAACAAATCGGAAATGACTCGACCTTCCAAAGGCAGAAGTAGCAATAATAATAGTTCAAATAATTTAGTTGCATCGGGACGGCCTAGTTTGCATCATAACTCAAGATCCACGTCAGCATCAAATATTACCTTTGTTAATACCAATAATCAATCATTGAAAAAGCATAACACTCAAAAATTGAAAACTCATAACAGGTCATCATCACATAACAAGCTAACAAACAAATTGTCTACTTCAACTACTAATAATTCAAGACCAAATATAAATCGTTCTAAATCAACGGACGGACTTATTAAAAGTAGACTGAATACAGCTTTGAAAAGAAACAATCGGTCATTTACAAAAATTGCAGGCCTACAACCATTGACCAAAACAATGTCAAACCAATCATTAAAATCCAATAAATCCAATACATCACTTAAAGGGTATGCAGCTTTAAAAACAAGTGCAAAAAAAGGTAAAGCAATTTTAAAATTGAATGACGATAATGGGGATTATGAAGATCTAGATGAACCGGTAGACCAGAAAGCACCAATACCTGAAAGGTTTGATAGTCAGGATACAATATCAACAACACATCTGGATTCAGACCAAAATATACCAAGCTTATATGAACAAATTAATAGAATAGTTCCGGATCCTACACCACTAGAAGAAAATAAAAGATTGGAGTTACAGAAACGACCAGATTTGGTATCATCTACAAAAAGTTCAAATGAAGATTTTTCAAAAAATTTATACGGTGGGTCATTATTATTATCTCAATCTACAGGACTAGTGAAAAAAGTTGATAAATTAAATGATGCATATGATGAGGCAAGTCATGATTCAGGAAGTGGTATTTCGTTCAAAGCTAATCCTATTGAAAATATTGCAAAACCAGTTACAACTAATAAAAATGTGGTACAAAACAATTCATACCAACCAAACCAAACAATTTTCAATAATTTACAAAGAACAAATAACCAGTATATGCTGAATAAAAAACAAGATAGAGTACCGTCACAAATTGCAACCTCATTAAACAATGGTGCAAATAATTTTGCTGATTTTTTGAAATCAAATAATTCAGAGTTGAATGGATCTCATAATTTAGAAACAAGAACACAACAAAGATTATGGTTACAAAGAGAAAGTTCATTGATGGATGTTACAAATTTAGATTCAAATAGAGTGTCTAATTTTTCAAACTTATCATTGAATAATCTAATGTTTGCTCATAATTATAATCAAAGTCAAATGAATATGAGAGATGCAATTGCGACAACTCCAAATCAACCAACAACCCCAGGTGTTTCAGAAGGACCACATCATAATAATGTCATTTCTATGATGGTCCAAAATAATCAAAGTTCAATTCAGTCTAGAACTGAATATGAAAGATTGAATAGAGAATATTTGAACGTAAGGCGACATTTAAACCCAGTTGGAGAAAGTTTAAATAGAGTTGATCAATTCTTGAATAAAAATGAAATCAAAATTATTAAAAACAAAAATCAACATGAAAATACTAATAGTAATACATTTAAAGAATTTTCACCTTCATATCAAAACAAAGAAGTTCAAATATCATCAAACATTAACAAAATCTGGCAAGAAGCTGTTATATCCACATCATCACATAATGGGAAATTATTAGCTCAACAACAACGTTCATTTCAACGTCCTACAAACCCCAGATTAGCATCAAATGGTCAAACCCATTTAAATTAATATAAAATATGCATTTTCCTTTTTTTCTATGTACATGAACTATTTACCCTTGTCTTTGTTTATGTTTCCCATTGCTTTTGCAATAAACATACACCCTTCCTTTCTTTTTCACAATAAAACAATCTTTACAATATTTCTTTACTGAGGTTCTAACTTTAAACGTCCTGATTGGTTGGATCGTACAACAAGACCCTATAGTTCTTGGTGTGACATTGAATAGATTTCTCGATATTAAGTTGGATGGGTTATATTGTGACTTTATTATATTTGTTAATGAACCAAACATGATTATTGGAGTGGAAAATTTTTTGGTAGTGCAAATCGAACTTTAATTTTTCAACACAACACGTACTAAAAAACAAACATTGTTCAAACCATGTCAACCCTGTCATATAAAAAGCAGGATGCTTATTCATCATCCTCAGGCGGGCCAGATAAGATGGCAGTTTTCCAAGAATGTTTGCAACAATTCAATGCTTCCCCAGTCAATGCAAAGAAATGTAGACAATTATTGGCCAAGTTATTAAGATTGATTTATAATGGTGAACTGTTTCCATCACAAGAATCAACTACATTGTTTTTTTCAATTTCAAAATTGTTTCAACATAAGGATCAATCATTGAGACAAATGGTTTATTTGACCATTAAAGAATTGTCTTCAACATCAGATGATATTTTAATGGTTACTTCATCAATCATGAAGGATATTCAAGGTAATGATGCTGTTTATAAACCAAATGCAATTAGAACTTTATCAAAAGTTTTAGATCCAACCACTGTCACAGCTGCCGAAAGATTATTCAAAAATGCAATTGTCGATAAAAATCCAGTTATATCATCTGCTGCATTGATTTCTTCATATAATTTATTACCACACGCAAAAGATGTTGTTAAAAGATTCACAAATGAAACTTTGGAAACTATTCAATCTTACAAACTGTTTCCACCTAATCAATTTCAATTACATGAATATTATGGATCCTCAACATCAAATTTACCATCAACATCTTATATGTACCAATATCATGCTTTGGGATTGATATATCAATTGAGAAATCATGACAAAATGGCTTTGATGAAACTTATCACATCTTTATTTGAAGGATCCACTTTAAAAAATTCATTATCAATTATTCAATTAATTAGATATATAAATAAAATCTTACTTGATGATGATTCTTTAACTGTTCATTTATTACCAATATTGATTGGATTTTTGAAACATAAATCAGATATGGTTGAATTGGAAGCTTGTAAAACATTGATTAGTTTACAAAGCTTATTGACAGATGATCAATTTATGCAAATCATCACTACATTACAAAAATTATTGGGTGTACCTAGAATCGCAACTAGATTTGCTGCAATAAGGTTAGTTAATAAAATATCAATAAAACATCCTGAGAAAATCATGGTAATTAATTTGGAATTGGAAGGATTAATTAATGATACAAATAGATCAATTTCTACTTTAGCCATCACTACTTTGTTGAAAACCATGGGTGCTGGTTCTATCGATTCAGGCTCAACTGGTGGTGAAAGTGTTGATAGATTAATTTCAAAAATGACTTCTTTAATGGATGAAATCACTGAAGATTTTAAAATTGTCATTATTGAAGCAATTGAAAATTTAGCATTGAAATTTCCTTCTAAACATAAGAAATTAGTTACATTTTTAACTGATTTATTAAGAGATGATGGTTCTTTAGAATTGAAAACAAGTATTGTTGATGCATTGTTTGATTTAATTAAATTTTTACCAGATACAAATGCTAAACAGTTGATTTTGATGAATTTATGTGAATTTATTGAAGATTGTGAATTTACAGAATTATCAGTTAGAATTTTACATTTATTAGGAGATGAAGGTCCTTCAACATCAAATCCTTCATATTATATCAGACATATTTACAACAGATTGGTTTTAGAAAATTCTATAATTAGATCGTCAGCAGTAATTTCATTGGCTAAATTTGCTGCTGTTTGTGGTGGTGATGTTTCAAAAAATATAATCATTTTATTGAGTAGATGTTTAAATGATGTTGATGATGAAGTTAGAGATAGAGCTGCAATTTCATTAAATTTTATTAATCATCATAAGAAAAATTTGATTGTAAGTGACTCAAAATATGATTTAGCTGTTTTAGAAAACAAATTGATTCAATATTTAAATGAAGATAATTTTGAAAATGAATTTAATATTGAAGAAGTTCCAATACTTTCAAATGAAGAATTGAAAACATTAGAATATAACAAGAAAATTAATAGTTTGGAACGTTCAAATACCGAAGTTGTTGAAGAAACTAAAGTCAAAGATGAACCGGAATCAAATGATTTAGCTCAAGAAATGTTGAAACAACAACAATATGCTCAAGAATTGTCATTGATTAATGAATTTGAATCATTTGGTAAATTGACCAAATCAAGTGCCACAACATATTTGACTGATAAAGAAAATGAAATTGTTGTTAGTCTTGTCAAACATTTATTTGTTGAATCTAAAAAAATGGTTATACAATTTAACATCACAAATACATTAACAACAACATTGTTGGAAAATATATCTGTAGTATCACAACCAGATAATGAAGGATATCAAGAAGAAATTATAATTCCATTGGAAGAATTAAAACCAAACCAAACAGGTGTTTCATATGTTGCTTTTGATTTTAGAGAAGCTGGTAATGACATTGTAGCAAGTTTTGGTAACACATTAACTTATATAAATAAAGATGTAGATGAAGAAGGCAATGCAGATCCAAGTGATGATGGTTGGTCAGATGAATATCAAATTGATGACTTTGAAATCTTGTGTGGAGATTTTGTTAATGGATTATATGGTAATTTTGATCAAATATTTGACAAGATTGATACATCTTCAACTACAACTAAAGTTATATCTGGAACTTCATTAGATGATGCCATTGAAAAGATTAAAAATTTGGTAAATATGCTGATTATGGATGGTTCGGAATTTGTAACCAAAGATTCAAATAGTCATAGTTTGAAATTATTAGGTAAAGATGTATATGGAGGCAAAGTTGCTGTATTGGTTAAATTAGCAGCAACTGGTGGTAAGATTGTTGGTAAAATAGAGGCAAAGACAGAAACTGAAGATTTTGCTCAAGTAGTTTTAGATAGTATTTTTTAAAATAATAAAATGTCTATATCTAGTTCTTTATATCATTTACACTTGAAACTTTTATAAATTTCTTTAAAAATGCAGTAATCCAAAATAATCCAACGAATGAACCTAAGAATATTAGCAATATTAGGATAACATTCCCCTTTTGTTCTTTTGCAGCCGTTGGACAAGCCATATGAGATCTTACTTCAAAAAAGTAAGAACAATCATTTATTTGTCCAATAAATGAAACTTGTGCTTTAGCAGAAATTTCCCGATCACAAGTGAAAGTTAATATTGTTGATTTTCTTAATTTTTTACCATTTGCATCTATGGCATTATCACAATAAGATCCATTTTCGTATGTTAAAGTTAATTTTCTACCTCTAAATTTTGGAGTTGTTGAATATTGACCAATTGAAACATATTTATGTTGATCATCGATATAAAAACCACCAATTAAACTTTGATTTAAATTGTCTCTGAATTCATTTGGATCAGTATGAAATTTTTTAAATGGATTGGAACAAATTCCTATTGTATAATTTTTCCCGGAATCATAACCTTTTGAATTAAATGGTAATGCTTTACCTTCATTTGATTTTGATGACAATCCACTAAGATCTATAAACCCTTTACTTAATGGATTGTAAACTGTACAAGGATCCAATTTCTTCTCTTCTTCTTTTTCTTTTTTAGGTTTTAATTCTTCCACCAGATTTAGTACATGTTTCTCTAGGTTATCATCGGATTTAAATGTAAAGTGATTACTTATCGAATCAAAAATTGGATAATTGTTACCTTGCCCATATGAGCCTTTGCTAGTTTGAATTAATGTGACACCTGCTATTACTAGCAATATTAGAATCGGTATTATAGTCCTTCTTACCAATTTAGACATCGTAATTGGGTTATCTTAGAGAAAAATTATTAAGAAATACAATAAACAAAAGAACCAAGAAAAAAAAAAAAAAAGGGTCACGTGAATTCTGCCAGATTATTATTCTGCTGTTTGTAAATTTTCATCTATTAAACCGATTTGAATGGATAGTTGGATCAATCCCGATACAGCATTCAATGTTGTTTCAAACCTGAATTTTGGCGAGGTTAGTGATATTTTAAAATTATCAGATCCCTTGCTAAGCAAGATTATAACATCTAAAAAAGCTTTACAATTGTTGGAATCAAATTTTATTCAAGGAGAAACTGAAAACTCAGAGAATAAATCAATTATACAATTATTAATGGCTGCTTGTGATGGTGACTTAGTTACATTAGAAAGTACTTTGAGATCAAGTTCCGGTATAGTGAATCAATTATTTCCAACTGAAGATAAAGGAGTTCCAGCATTAATATATGCAATTTGTTTTAATAATATAGAGGTAATAGAGATATTGTTGGATCATCATCATGCTGACCCGGATGTTTATGATACTATATTTTATTATACACCATTAATGTGGGCAGTTCATTTTAATCAATTAAATGTTATTAAATTGTTACTAGATAATCAAGCTGATCCTTATTTATCACCCAAAGATGATGACAAGAATGCAATTTCATTAGTAGTACCAGAAAATATAGAAGTATATGAATTTTTTAAATCACATAATTTGTTAAAAGTAAACGATAATCAAGAAATATTCGAGTCCAAGACTTTCACTCCAATAGATGATTTCGATGATGATTTGACCAGAAAATTGAAAATGCAAACATTGTCTGGTACAATTGAAGAAGAAAAAGAAGAAGAAGTTTCAATTTATGATGAAGATAACGAAATACAGTTAGCTCAAGATCCAATGTTAAGACAAACACCTGAATTTGAATATGACAAATTGTTGCCCGAACAGTTTATAAAGTTTACAGACAGTGATATACCTTCTTTATTGAATTATGTTTTCGATTTGAGATCTAATACAACTTATCAACATAATTCTAAATTACCAGCATCAATAATTTTTCAATTAATCAGATATTCACATTTAAAAGTAGAATCCAAAGAATTGACTGAATTTTTATTCGAATCATTTTCTGCTAGATTAAGAGCAGTAACAAACACAAAATCTGGAGCTTTCAACATGGCTTTACAAGAAGATTCGACAAATTTGGGAGCTGGTGATATTGTATTATTAAGTTATTGGTTATCAGCATTACAATTTCTTCATTTTTATTTCTGTAAAAATGATATTTATTTAACATATCCTTTTTTCTTACAAGAAGTAATTAATTTGGTTCAATCATTAATAGCTACATTATCATTTTCCATCAATTCTAGATTGAATTTAATTGTTGATACATGTATATTGAATTTCACCAATTTAGTGGATGTTTCAAATGTTTTATACGCTAAAGATTGGAATCTATTTAAAAAGAATAAATCACATCCAAATAATTATGATGATATTTTAACTACCTTATTTCCACCAACCCAGCAAGAGTTGATGAAACCATCTCCGATAAAATATTTACAAGTATTGGGTGCTTTAGATTATGTATTAAAGATTCATAAAGTCAATGATTTATTAAGAATTCAAACATTTTCATTGGTGTTTTATTATATCAATTGTACAATATTCAATCGTATAATAAGTCTGTCTAAATATTGTTCAAGATCAAAAGCTGTTCAAATACGACTCAACCTTTCCACCATTGAAGATTGGTTAAGAAGCCATACTTTTAAAGTAGTCAAACCGGAAGTCGTTGGAGGATTGAATAAATTAGTAGGTGATACCAATGTTCATTTGCATAATGTTTTAAGTGAAACAAATACCAATATCAAGAATTCTCAAAGTTTATTATTTTATTATCAATCATTATACCATGCTGGTAAAAATCAATTACAACCAACTATTGAATTATTACAATGGTTACAATGTATGTCTTCATTGACAGACGAAGATAGTTTGATCAACACTATAAACCAATTTGATGCTATAAATTATTATCAATTATTTAAAGTTGCAAATAAATTATACAAATATGAAGTTGATGAGACAAAACTATCTAAAAAGTTGATTAATTTAATTAAAACATTAATGAATGAACATGGTGAAACTCAAGTTAGTAAAAACTTTCAACATTATATGACACAATCTACATTTTTATCCAAAGAGCTTTATGTTTATTTAAATCCAAACTTCATATTCCCAATAACATTACCCAACTTAACTGAATTAATAAATAGTTATGGATCAGGTATCGGTGGTGTTAAAATACTAAGAAGTAAAAAATATCAGCCAACTTTGCCAATTTCAATAATAGATGATGTTGATGAGATTTTAACTGAAAATAAAAATCTGAATTTGAACGATGATTATGAATATCAAAATAAACATGAAGATGAAGAAGAGGATGAAGAAACAAATGCTGAAGAGAAAGAATTTAAAGGAGATGAATTATTTAAACAAGTTCAAATGCCTAACTCATTATTGCATAAAAACTGGAGTACATCTGAAGAAACCAATGATTATGAAACAAACCCATGGTAATTTATAACTATTTATAGTTAATAGCCAAGACAATTTCAGATACATTTAATTTCTTTTTTTTTTTTTTTCCTTATTGTTGTTCGTGGCTTAATATTATATAACACGAGCGTTTTATTTATAGATTTACAGTTTTAAGGTACAGGTTTACCCCTTACACGTAAACCAATTTAAGGTAAACATGGAATATGCATGAACACTGAAGATCTCATATAAATAAAATAAAATCCCTTTTAAAATTTCATATATTGAATGATTAATTAAAAAAAATTATCTATTTACCCTCACCATTCGTTTTCATTATAGCTATATATGATCTTTATAAAGCTTTTATTATTAATATCAATCACTTTTGCTAGTGATGGGTTTTTATCTATTCCAATAGACAAAGTACAAAAGAATACCATTGAAGATTTTTTCGAAGAACTTAAACAAGGTATAAAAGCATCTCTTAAAAATGTTAAAAGTACAAATACAGGTGGTCAAAGAGGTGCCAGTAGTGGAAATATTCAAATGAAAGCGGTTGGTGATACATCTGGAGCTTTTAATGTGGATTTAACTAGCGCCCAAACTTATTATTATATCGACTTACAAGTTGGAACTCCAAAACAATCTATACGTACAATGATCGATACTGGTAGTTCCGATTTATGGTTTGTTGGTTCTACAAATCCATACTGTGAATCAAATAATGGTACTGTTGATTGCGATCAATATGGAACCTTTGATGAAGCGGATTCATCGACTTGGAAAACTAATTACACAGAATTTAATATTGGTTACTTGGATGGAAGTCAGGCTACTGGCTCAATGGGATATGACAATATTGAATTTACTAAAGATTTTGGCTTAACAGATGCAGAATTTGCTGTCGTCAATAATACTTCTACCGACATTGGTGTTTTCGGTATAGGATACCCAGGTATTGAATCAACAGCTACTAAATATGCAAATATCCCACAATTATTAAAGAAACAAGGTGTCATATCGAAAGTTGCTTATTCTATATACCTTAATCTGAAAACTTCTTCAACTGGATATATTTTATTTGGTGGAATTGATTACGCCAAATTTACAGGTGATTTAACAGCTATAGATATTGTACCTCAGGGAGGACAATATTTATATTCAGAGATTCCTTTATCATATATATCATTTTCATTAAATAATTATACTGGTAAAGCTAACAACGGTCCAAGAGTTGGTGCAGTTGCTTATAATGGTACTGGATCATTTAATGGTGCCGTTGACCTTAAAAACCAATCTGCATTATTGGATACCGGTACTACTTATAGTTATTTATTACCAGCACAAATTAAAAGTTTAGTTTCAAATCTTGATAATGCAACTTATAATGATAATTTTAAAGGTTATAACATTCCATGTTATATAGGAAATCCAGGTAATTATTTTACCTTCAATTTTGCTTTCAAAAAAGATATACAAGTTGAGGCAAGTGAGTTTGTTATTAACAACCCTGAAGGTGGTTGTTTATTCACAATATTACCTAGTGTCAGTAATCTTGTGATTCTTGGTGATAATTTCATGAGATCAACTTATGCAGTTTTCAATCTAGATGATAATCAAATCTCATTAGCTCAAGCTTCCTACAATGATGATCATAGGATAATTCCAATTGAATAATAATATATTGAAATATATATACAAGTTTATATTTTTGAAACAAAATTGTTTTGTCTTATTTTTTTACCATTTTCTTTTGAAAGCTTTATTCTTCTCCACCTTAAGAAATCTTCATCTTTTATTTTTGATAATGATTTATCTTTATCCAACATATCCCATAACCATTCCGGATATTCTGAATCTTCTTTCGCTATTGGTTCATCTCCCCTGTTGAAAACTTTCAAATTCAAAACGGTTCCTGCTTTACAAGATGATTGATTGAGCAATGTTGACGTTCTGAAAAATCTACAACTTAGTATTCTCGACCTTGTTACTTGAAACATGATATTGTTGTAAAAATTTTCAATTTCGTGTGGGTTGAAAAAAAAAAAATATAACCATCAACACTTTTGCTATAGAGAAGAAAAAGATTTTCATCTTTATTAAATTTTTCTTTAAATAATGCCACCAAAAAAGAAAGGAGCAGCTGAAAAACCTATTTTATTGGGTAGACCAGGTAACAATTTAAAATCAGGTATAGTTGGGTTAGCCAATGTTGGTAAATCTACATTTTTCCAAGCTATTACTAGATGTCCTTTAGGTAATCCTGCAAATTATCCTTTTGCAACAATTGAACCTGAAGAAGCAAGAGTTATTGTTCCATCTACAAGATTTGATAAATTATGTGAATTATATAAACCAAAAAGTGAAGTTCCAGCATTCTTAACTGTTTATGATATCGCTGGTTTAACTAAAGGTGCTCATGCAGGTGAAGGTTTGGGTAACAGTTTCTTGTCCAACATTAGAGCTGTTGATTCTATTTTCCAAATGACAAGATGTTTCGATGATGCTGATATTATTCATATTAATGATGAAGTTAATCCAATTGCAGATTTAGAAATTATCTTGGATGAATTAAGATTAAAAGATATTGAATTTGCTAAAAAATATTTAGAAGGTATTGAAAAAATCACTAAAAGAGGAGGTCAATCTTTAGAAGTTAAACAAAAGAAAGAAGAAGCTGAATTAGTCCAAAGAATTATTGATTTATTAGAAAGTGGTAAAAGAGTTGCTAACCAAACTTGGACTGCCAAAGAAGTTGTATCAATCAATGAAATGTTATTATTAACCGCAAAACCTTGTATTTATTTGATAAATTTATCAGAAAGAGATTATATCAGAAAAAAGAATAAATGGTTATTGAAAATTAAAGAATGGGTTGACACAAATTCTCCAGGTGATATGATTGTTCCAATATCCGTTTCATTTGAAGAAAAATTAGCCAACATGGGTAGTGACGAAGAAAGAGAAGCTTATTGTAAAGAAGTTGGTGCACAATCAGCTTTACCAAAAATCATTGTTTCAATGAGACAAAAATTAGATTTAATCTCATTTTTCACTGGTGGTCCAGATGAAGTTAGAGAATGGACCATCAGAAAATGGTACACAGCACCTCAAGCAGCAGGTACAATTCATACTGATTTGGAAAAAACTTTTATATTGGCACAAGTTATAAAATATGATGACTTGGTTGAATACGGTGACGAAGCAAGTGTAAAAGCTGCTGGTAAATTGTTGTCAAAAGGTAAAGATTATTTCGTTGAGGATGGTGATGTGATTTATGTCAAAGCTGCTGATGGTAAAGCCAGATAAATAACTAAATACATAATGTAATTAAAACATAAATAGTACTTCTGTCCCTCGTGTTCCAGGTCCAAAGATCAGGGCTCTGTTTCAAATTTTCTAAAACCATTCGCATACATTTATATTTTTTTTTAACAGGGCTTAAAATAGAAACCGAAACTTTAACAATTTTACATTCATTTATTCAACAAAATTTGGTTATTACTATTGATGAAGACTATATTTGATTCTACCACCTCAATATGAGATTTTCTGTTAAAAAAATATTATTGCTATCATTAACATTGTTGGTTATTACTATATCATTTCTATTGATACAATCATCAAATTCATTAAATCATTTGAAAAATATTTATTCTGGAACGTCAAATAAATTTGATCTTGAAAGTTTGAAATTAGAATCTTTATCAATTAGGAAAGAATTACATTATACAAATTATTTATTCAATGGTTATCATAATTTCACTAAATATTACAACTATGATTTTGAAAAAATAAAATCAACTTCATTACCTGACAAGTGCCAAGCATTTTTCAAACAGTTATTTGAACATGATCCAGACTTTAAACTAAAGGCTTTTAATGCAGCTGATTTTAAATTTGATAAGTCGCTGGATAGAAAAGAAATGTTTTTCAAAGATAGATTGAATAATTTGAAAACTCAATTTGAAAAAGACAATCCAAATGAACTTTTCAAGCCAACTTTGAAAGATAATAATACTATACTTCAAGAATTTAATGATACTTTGCAGAAATCAAAACACGTTTTGCAGTCAATGGCTGATACGGCTACAATAACGAGAATATTTGGTAAATGTTTTCTTAACAATGAAATTAATGATGAACTTGGCAAAACATATAAAGAATTGGGTAAACGACTATTACCATTTTTAACGGATAAATTACCAATTTTTAGAAAAGCTGACGAAACTGAACTTACAGGATGGCCAAAATTTAATGATCACATTGATTATGAAGTAGAATATAATAACAATCCGGTTGATTTCTTTCATAAACATACAAAAGGTAAAGGTATAGTAATATCAGCCACAACTAGACATGGAAAAGATTTACAAAAACTTATCAAGATTTTACGTGCATTGAATAATGAACTTCCAATTCAAATCATATACAAAAATGATATCAATAAACGAAATATCGAGCTTCTAGAAATTGCAGCAACGAGTGATATTGATTTTTTGTTGGACCCTGAAATTTCATCAAATGAACACAAGAATTATCTACCTGGTTTGAACTTAATTCAGGATTATACCAAATTTAATTCCAAATTTCCTAAACAGAATCTTACTTTTGTAAATATTATACTGAGTGTTAATCGTGATTACAAATATTTATTTCCCGGTTATTCCAATAAGATTCTAGCTTTGTTATTTTCAAGTTTTGAAGAAATCATTTTGTTTGATGCAGATACAATTCCTATGATACCCCCGATTGAATTTTTCCAATCAAAAGAGTATACAAAATCAGGTACTTATTTTTTCAAAGATCGTTCATTAAGAGATACTAATGATTTTGTGGAAACCAATTTTTTCAGTACATTATTTCCAAGTAATGAAGATTCAATTGACACATTGTTTGATATTCCAAGAGTCACTGAAAAAACTATGACAAATAGGTATATGACAGGCTGGAGACATTATCAAGAAGCTGGAGTGGTTGCATTTAATAAAAAGCAACATTTTCTAGGTTTACTCATGATGTTTCCATTATCATTATGGATTGAACCTGTGAAATCTTCAATTTGGGGTGATAAAGAAATGTATTGGCTTGGATTATCTATGGCTGGTGATGAAAATTATGAGTTTAACGAAAATTCAGCTGCATCAATAGGGGAAAACACAATTTCTAGCAATAGAAAATATTATCCAAACTCAAATTCAAATGAAGTTTGTTCAACACATCCAGGTCATGTAAACTCTGATGGGAAATTGTTATGGATCAATTCTGGGTTCGGTTTTTGTAAAAAAAATGGTTATTTCAGGGATAAGTCTAAATTTCCCTTTAGTACGTTTGAAAATAATGAATTGATTGATTTATATGGATCACCATTACAAATAAAGGCTGCATTAATACCACCAGATTTACCATATTATAGAGAACCAAACCTGCCTATAGATTTTACAAAAGAAATAGAATTCAAAGAATCATGGAAACTACGTAAAAAAGATACTGATGAAATAAATAATAATTTAAAAGAAGGGGAAGAAAGAAGAGAATTTATAGAAGATTATGGTCCACAAAAGGGTTGGGTTAAAAATCCTATTTGTTCAGGATATATGTATTGTGGCTATGATCGAATAGAAAGTTATCAACCTGATAAAGAACATGATGTTGGGAAATTTTATCAATTTGATAACGAATCGATAAATTTGTATAATTATTTATCGAAAATTTGGCATACTGGAGGTTCTAGAAATAAACCACCAACAAAGGAATGAAGTTTATAGATTAAATGTATTATTTATTTATTTACTTCTAAAACAACAGCATGCGTTGCCATTGGTTTAATTAGTAACGCATCTTGAAAGCTTGATTTAGTGACGTATTTACCAAGTCTATTTTCAATTTGATCTTTTACTTCCTGTTTTTTCTCTGGACTTAAATCTGTAATGTAAGATCTAGTTTCCCAATATTTCCAAACATCTTCTGGTTTGATTAATTTATCATACAATGCGAACAGATCTGAAATATTAGAACTGAAGTATTCATTATCTTTAAGTAAAACTTGTCTCCATTTACCATGACGATATTGTGGAACATCTAAATCAAATGAATAAATATATTTTGTAACTTCTTCATTCCATTTTTGGTTAGCAAAAAATTGTTCAAATACTTGTTTATTATTCACTACATTAAAATTTAATTTGTTGTAATATTGTGTGCCAGCATTAAAATATTTTGACTTTTCAGTTAAACTATCAAATGAAGAAGATATATAATCGAAATTCCATATGAGACCCAATTTACCATTTGGTTTTAATATTCTATTGATTTCTTTTAATGAATCTTGATCTGCAAACCAATGAAATCCTTGTGCAATGATAACAGCATCAACAGAAGAATCTTTCAATGGAATTTCATAACTAGATGCTAATATCTTATTCTCTTGTTTTATACCTGGAAAATTTTTTGAAAAAGTTTCCAACATTCCTTTACTTGGTTCAACGACAATCAAATTATCTTTCCAACCATTATCAATTAAATTTTTTGTAAACTTACCTGTTCCACATGCAAGTTCAACAATAACTTTATTATTGTCAAATTGGAATTTATCATTTTTTTCATTTCCTAACCCCAATTGAACAAGAAATGGATTTACCAAGATTGGTGTAAACGAAGGTCTAAATATATCGTATTCCGAATGATTGGAATTAAATGATGAAATTGCAGTTTTATGAGCCGATTTGGATGCCATTGAATAATTGAATCTGGTTCCTGATGGTTTTTTAATTTGAAATACTTTTTTAAGCATTGTAAATGCTAATCTAATTGCCACAGTGGAGGATGAAACGCGATTTGATCGGAATTATTTTAGATTTCTCGGGGTAAAAAAATTCCGTTAAGTATGGAACCTTAGTTTATAATTAAAGGAAATATGGTTTTTTAAATAACATTTTCTTGAAGTGACAGCTAAATAACGAGTTCAATAACATCATTATAAAAAATCATTGATTATGAAATTACTGGATTTAATATTTATTGGATTTTGTGGCTAAGGAGCCTGGAAAATTCTAATGACGGAGAAACAAGTCAAGAGCAATTATAACCAGACTTTCAGTCAATGTCGAACTGTTTAAAAGCAGTTAATTCATTTATTATTACTAATCTTTTATGTGTTTGAAGTAAATTGTTCCACTGTTTAATTCGAATTTATGAATTCCTGCACATAAAAATTTTGGGACAATTAATTTTGGGGCAATTAATTTTGGGGCAATTATATTTGAAAACTAGCTATACAAACTACTTAATCGAGCCAAGATTTTAAAATTTTAATGGTTCGATTATTACAATGAGTTGAGTAGTATTTTTATAGCATACTAGCTTAAACATTTTGCATAAATTTATATTTCAAGTTTGAGTTGGATATAATCCAAGTACAAGGTAAAAAAGAGTAGAGATCAATTCGTGGTAATGTTCTTAATTCTGCATAAGTGATTATTCTTATCATATTTCAATATCAAAACATCACATTTTTTATTATTTTCGAATAACATGGCTTTCTTGACTATGCAATACTAAGTATGGCATTTATATTATAACATTTATGTAAATGTTTTGTGCAGCTTTTCAAATCATACTTCAAGGATACTCGACTAATGACTCTATAAATACTTTAAACAAGACTTAGGGTAGCTATATCTCTATTTAAATGATATTTTATGTTGAGTAATCATAACTCTATGTATGATACATACCTTCTAGTCAAATTATGTACATGATAAAATGGGTGCAGAATATACGAATCAATATATTTTGTAAATAGTGATCATAAGTTCTTCAGCAAGATGGATAAAGACTTCAGCATACCTGTAGTTTTAAATCAAGTTAAACTTAAATATTGCTGTTAAGTTGAACTAAATCAAGCATACTCGATCTCAATATTTAAGACTTGTCATAGCCTTATATTCATTTTGAATAGTAACAATAATCATCTAAAAATTAATTAGAAATAATCTCACGGTTTACAATCTAGTTGAAGTTTCAAAAGTATTTAAACCTTTTCTTCGTATATGAGTTTGATTGTTGCTTTTAACCCACGAACCTAAGTTAACATATTATTTGGTGATTTCAAGACTGACCTTTTTTTTTAAACTTCACGTCTTGGTCGATAAGAGTAAATTATATTTGAACTACATTTTAATTCAATTATACTTCGTAATAAATAAACCTAACCGTACATTCATAACCTTAATCTACAAACTAATTAATAACTACCTTATTATCTCTTAATTTGAATAAAAATTGATGATGCTCTTCTGCTAATACTTTAGATATTTTATTGAATACTTTATCATTTGTGAGAATATTTCTCAAAGTTGAATTCTTTGGCATTGAAATTTCATCACAAGTTTTCAATAAATAATTCCATAATTCAGCATCAAAAATTTTGTTTTTCAAAAAGAATTGAACCAAATATCCCAACAATTTATCTTTCTTTAATGATATTACTTTTGTTATTATTTCAAAAACATCAGCTTTATTACAATCAGTATTCCATATTCTTTGGAATAATTTCATAGTATTGATTTTATTTTTTTCAAAAAATTCTTTAGTAATAATCATATCCCATGTTTTAACTTGAAATGTATATCCTTGATTAAACATTTCTAAAAATTTACGTGTTCCAATTTGATAATTTATTTGTAATAAGTTAACTAAATCAGAATCATATTGTAAATTAGACTCTTTTCTATCAACATCTATTTGTAAATATTCACATGATTGAATCATACTTGCAGTCATGTTACCACTAGTTATATTCTTTTTAAAATGAGATTCTATTTGTGATTTGAATGTTTGGATCTCATCATTTAATGGGATATAAATATTGTCAATATCATTAAACTCATTGATTATATGAGATTGTAAATTCAATATTTTCTTAACAACTCTTTGGTTATTACCCCTATAAGTGAACAATGATTCTGATACATTCTTTATTGCAAATAAATCTCTTTGTAAACTAAATGATGTAAAACAGTCTTTGATAAATAATGAATTAACCAATTCATGAACTTTCAATTTCTCTATTGTTGGTTGAATATAAAACAACAAATCATTACAATTCTTATAATGCTTTCTTTGTGAAGCTACAACATCATAAATTATATTTTGGTAATTGTTGCAATATAAATAATTCAATAAATTATTTAAAACATTGATATCAGCAATTAAATGCTCTTTCACAAGAATCATTTTAACCATTTCAAAAATATTTTCATCGTTATTGTCAACTGCAAAACATATACCCAACATTAAATCTCTACATGATCTTCCATCAGCTTTGATTAAATCCATCAGTGATTTGGCATGAAAATCTTGTCTAATATTAATTCTATTATAAAATTGTTTTGCTTCCATAAAATAACCTTGGTCAACTAGTTTGCAAATTGAGTTGTTATAAAATTCAACTGGCAATTCTGGCATATATGAAACATTAATAAACTTTTCTAATAATTCTAAAGTTTTATTAATATCGTAATCTAACATACCTTTCAAAAATGATGCAACCAATGCTCCAATTTGAACATCATTGAACCTGTTGGCAACTTTATGATCCAAAAGAATATTATCAAGTAATTGACCAGCTCTTAAACTATGATTATTCAGCATTAATGATGTGATTACGGTTTCATAAACTCTAAATTCATCTTCAATTGATGAACTCAATTCTTTATACTGGTTGTAATACAATTCAATCAATTGGTAACTTTGTTTATGATCAATCAAATTATATTTAGTAAAATATTTGGATAATTCAAGTACTGAGATTACATATTCTTTGTCATCTAAATTTGAGTCCAATAATGACACTAATGGTTGTAATATTTTGACATCAATTAAATCTGGAAATTTGTTGAGTAATTTTAACACTTTTGGTAAAACAGTTTTTGAGTTTGTATCGGATATAGAATGGAATAATTCTAAACTAATTTGTACAAATTCTTTTGACTTGTTTGATACTTGAACATACTCTAAATAGTTTAAAACTTTCATATCTGCACATTTGATACTTGAATCTAATAATTCATTGATCACTAAATCAAATGTTTTTGAGTTAGGCTTGATGTTTTGTAGTATATCTTGGTACACAGTGAGCAAATTAGTTAATTTATTTTCAATAGCTTCAACATCCATTTCTGAATCCAACGGTCTACGTATAATAGATTCTAAAACAATATTGTATAATGCAATAGTTGGTAAAGGTAAATCATTTCTTTTGACAGCTTGGTATAACGGTACAATCAAATTATAATTTTCTGATTTGTATGCTTTGATTATGTTATTGACTTGAGTGTCAAGAAATGAGGTATTGAAATCTGAATCATCTTTAGTAATTTTTACCACTTCTTCATCCGTTCTAGTTGTAGTAAATGATCTTTTTGAAAGTGCAAATACTTGTGAAAACACATTTGAAACCGAGGATGGTCTTGTTGAATGTTGAGCAATACTTGGTGCTCGAGTATTATTTACTGTATTTGCAACAGATGCCTGCACTGAGTTGCCCAATGATGCTATAACTTGTTCAGATTCCTCAACTTTTGGAGTTGAAACAATTCTAATAGAAACGTTCTTATTTAATCTTGCTGATATATTTTTGGTTATTCTTGTTGATAAACTTTTAAAATAATTTCTTTTCTTGTTAACAATACATTTAGCTTGAAAATGTTTATGTCTTGCTTTTAAATTTTTTGATCGATCATTCGTTTCCAATTGTTTCAAAATATAATGTTTGACATAATCTCTATGTTCTTGTTGATTCCTTCTTCTTTCCGCATCTCGATTATACATTGAACAATAAATTCCATAATGGCCATTACTAATAATTAAGAATGGATTTTTATTTTCATTAGGTGTTGATTCATTTCTACGTTTCCAATTTCTAGCTTTTCTGAATGGACAAAGATTTTGTAAATTTTGTAATGAATCAAAATAATCAAAATAAGAATTTGGTTTTAAATAAGGATATGAACTTTGGAAGAATTTTTGACTCATTGAATCATTTGGAAATTTCAATGAAAACTTCGCAAACCGTATAAATGAATTAAAAACCATAATCTTAAACCTTCATTGAATATTTAAAAAATGTTATAAATTTTAATAAAATGTAAAGAATGAGTGAAGTTAATATAAATAAAAGTTAAAAACTATTGGACCGTAATTAAATTTTAGTCATAAAAATAAAATAGAAAGAAAATTTTTTACAAGAAGAGCTACCATTTTTTAAATCGTGCAATAATTAATCATGAATCTAGGGGTTTGTTTACATTGTTCATCGAGAATGTGAAAGTGATATTTAATTGTTCTTGTATGTATTTAGAACTAAAGCTAAAGTACTATTAGTGATTCATCAGATTTAATCGATCTTGCTGGAACTAAATTTGCCATCAACAGCAACCAATAATTGTTTGTTTTTGTTTTTATGCCCAAGTCCACCAATCAGATCAAAGTTCGGATGTCACACAGTGTCGCAGCCGAAGATTTAACCCCATCAGTAACTCCATTCAGCTATTCAATGCTCCGCTAATGACAATTGTATGGCTAATTTAAGATCTTCATCAATTTCAGATAACGACTCCTCCTCATTCTTTTCGTGTTTCTCTTCAGGTGATGCTGTTGTTTGTTTCGATAACTCTAAAACTCTGGCCAATTCATCGTTACTAGTATAACTTTCACTGATTGCCAATGCCATTTTCAATTCGTCATCTTCATCGTCATAAAGAGTTCCATTGTATTTGTCAAACAATTTATTAGTTTCATTTGATTGATGTAATTGTCGATCATATTCTTCTATACCATCTTTAATCTTTTTCTTGTTTAAACTTTTGTTGTTGCTACCGGTATTAACCTTTGATAACTTCTTTTTGGTGATACTAGTTGATGTACGTTCACCAAATTGAAAATATTGTACAACATCACCACATATTAGTAGACCATTCATTTCAAAACTGTTTGGATTCAATTTTATACTAGTGATTGGTACCAATGTTTCATATAAGAAATTGAATCTTTTTGGAAATTTAATTGATACCTCTCGTATAAACTTACCAGTAAAAATATCATAAATATTTGTAAGTCCATTATATCCACCAACTGCTATTATTACAGAATTGAATGCAAAAGATGTAATTTCTATCAAATCTGAACGTGCTATCGTATTATGTAATCCTATAGATATTCTCTTGTGGTTTAACTCGGGGTAAAATCTTAGAATCGGGGTAATTGATGTTGAATCATCTCTTAAATTCCATATCAATATACTAGAATCGTTTAATAAATGTCCATAAAACAATCCATCTTGTCCAATTATATTTGTACGTCTATTAAGTAATTTATTGGTTGTAGTTGTTTGAAATTGTGATGACACAATATTTGCATCTATTGCTAACAGTTTCTCCTTTATATTTTTTAAATTGAAACAGAAAACTTTGACATTATTTGCATAACTAAAGATTATACTTTTTGAACCATAGTCAACATCTAAAATGGGTTTTTCTTTTATCTTTTCTTCAATATGTAATATGTCTGAATTAATTTCAAAACCAATATCAATTTTATATAATACTTCCATTGTTTGATAATTGGCAATGAAAACGTATTTGCTTGTATTCATAATTATGTATTTTGTAAAATCTGACCTGATATTGTAAATTATATCTTGTTCTTCTAAATCAATTTTTTTTAAGAGTTGTCCTTGTAGATTCCAACCTTTTAAACCTTCTGAAGTTGCAGTGAATACATCTAAATTATTTCTAGATTTATCAGGGAATGAATTTATAAACACACTTGATATTGCATCATTCGAATTATTTTCAAATTTAATCAAACTAGTTCTTGAACTTACTGTTGTACTTGTAAATAAATTTTTCAAATAAATACTTCCTTGTACTGTGCCAACTACTAAATAATTCCAATTTGAACTAAAGCATAGTATTTTTTCATTTACAAATGTTTGACCTCCAGGTATGAAACTTTGATTTTTACCATTTATTAAATTTCCACTCGAGATATTACCTGATTTCTTGTCAAATAAACTAATTTTATCATTATGAAAATCACATAGTACAGAATCGATAAACTTATATTCATTGTTTAAAATTTGATAGTTATTATGAGTCGATGATGACTTTTTCCAATTTCTCAAAATTTTTAATCGACTAAAATATTCATTCATCCAGTTATTTGAATTTGTCAAACTTGGAAAACTTGATACATTTGAAGGTATATGAAACTTGTTTATAAAAGATTTTATCCATGTCTCTTTATCATTTATGACGAAATTCCATTTTTTACAAACTAGTTTTAAATTATTTAAATATATTGGATCAAGTTGACTAAATATTAGAATCAATATCTCCGTTGGTAAGTTATTGATATTCAAATGCTGTACGTGTTTCTGTATATGTTTCTCCCCATTTAAAGTGTTACCTAGTGGGTCTTGAGTAAACTCTTGAGTATTCATTAATGAAACTAATATGATCAAAAAAAAATATGCGTGGTGCAAGATTGCCATTTTACAACCAAACCACGTTTCGATCAACAACAACAAATGAAAACAACTTCTAGGATTGTTATATTTGGAATTTACCATTATAGAACGTTAATCAACCATTTGAAGGTATCGTCTATCTTTTAAAGTGGTTGATAAATACAATTTCAACTGACAGGCCATAATTCGAAAATCGACAATTTTACAACTAGAGACAATAAGTAAATATAATCAATCATTGAATCAGAATAAATTGTGTTGAACATAAAAAATTCATCAACTTACATTTAAGATTATGGTTGCAAGTTTGGCTGTAAAATATTTTTCGCTTACATCAACAATTGGTACGAAAAATTAAAAATTTTTCAACCCATATACTCAAACTATGTCGGAAGAGCAAGAAGAACCACAAGAGCAACAGTTTGAGATTCAAGAATTGTTGTTGAAAGTTCAGCTACCATCTTTTATTTCCAATGATTTAATTGAAATACCTTCAAATTATGAAGAAACTTTATCAGATTTAAAACAGTCATTGTCAATAATTCCAAAAACTAAAAATTTAACAAATTATTCAATTTCGATCCATGGTACTAATTTAAATGATAAATTTAATGCAAATGATTTTTTGTCATTTAGGGAAATTATTGAAATGTTAGGTTTAGAACAAGTTACTGATTTAAAGATTGAAATAAAAGAAAAACCTTATAATCTTGCAAGTATCTATGATCAAGTTATCAGATTTAGAGAAAACATTGGATTACATTATGTTGATAAATTAGCTCAAGATTTTGGTGTTAGTGCTGGTGTTACAACTTTCAATAAGATAGAATTGGAGTCTCAAAAAGTTAAAGATGAAGAAATTTCAAATGAAGATTTAAACAAAATTAAAGAAATGACTGAAAGTTTTATTCCAAACACTTCATTGGTTGATGTTACTCGTTTTGATAATGTAAATGATAATTTCAAAATTCCAATCAAATCTTTAACCATATCTCAATGGTCTCCTGTACCATCATTCCAATTGAAAAAAGGTGATTTATTATATTTAAACTTGACAACATTGGAAAATGAAGTTTTACAAATTACTTGTCATTTTAGTGGATTTTTCATCAATAGATCTTCAACAATTAATTTTAATCCAGAATTGAAAGTTAATGAAAAAGGTAAATTTCATAAATCTTATTTATTATACAACTTGATCTCATCAATTTCACCATTGTTTTCAAAAACAATTGAAGAAAATGAAATAAGCTTGTATAAATCAACAGAATATCCAGAAACTTATTTATTACCAACAAATTCATTCTTATCACATCCATGGATTTTACCAAAAGAGAATTGTAATAATGTTCCTGATATTTCAAGATCCCAATTACCTTTGATATCTAACGGTGTTGATGGTTCCGAATATATTAAAGATTGGAATAATGATATTCAAATTATGAAAGAATTACCTTCAACTACTTTACAAGAAAGAATTATTAAAGATAAATTGATTCAAAAGACTTTATTTGAATTCAATAAAGTTGCAACTGATACAGCAATCAATATTGTAAAAGGAAACTTAACTCCAATGAATTCAAATGAAGAAGAAGATAAATATATTTATTTCAAAAATGGTATTTTTTATTCTACCGGTAATGCAACTATTGAACTGTTTGAATCTAGTGGTGGTGAAGAAGCTTCAAGATATGTTGCTTCAAAAGATTTAGCAGCTATTAAAATTTTGAATAGAAGTGAAACTAAAGGTATTTCAAGTTTGGTTACTTGTATTGTTGATTATATGGGTAAGAGAATCATTTGTCAAGCTCCTGTTCCTGGTATTTTAGATGCAACTGCAATTGAAGAAGAGGAAGAAGAAGAAGCTGTTGAGAAAGTTGTTTATGGTTTAACAAGTGATGGTTCAAAAATTCTTCAAGATTCTTCATTTGAAAAATCTTTAAAACAAGTCGGTGAAATTTTTCATTTGAAACCTCATAAAGTTGAACTTGCAAATAATTTTAAAACTGAATCTGATTTGATTGTATCTAAAGATACCAAAGGTTTGAAAGGTACTGATGGTAGAAAATATATCATTGATTTATATAGGACCACACCAAAGGATATTGAATTTATTGAAAGTGCATATGGTAAAGATGATAATTCATATCCACATGGTGAAGCTTTGATTAGACATGAAGCTGTCACTGAATGGTGGAGACGTAAAGTTAGTGTTTTGTTCAAAGAAGAAACTGAAAAATTAGAAAAAGAAGGTAAATTAGTTAAAAAAAATGATGAAAAACCTCAAATCGCTTTATCAACAGAAGAAGTTGTTTTCAATCCGGATGTATTTACAAACCTAAATGAATCCAAAACTGATCAAGATGAAGTTAGAGAAATTTCTAAATTTATTAAAACTAATTTAATTGAAGAATTCTTGAATGATGTCAAAACTCAACTTATTCCATTTGATGGTACACAATTGACTGAAATGCTACATAAAAGTGGTATAAACATGAGATATTTGGGATATATTGCTGAACAAATTGAGATTAAAAAGCAACAATACAAGAAAGAAATTGATGAATTGATTAAAGTAAATGAAGAAACTAAACCAGAAGAAGAAAAACCAAAAGAAAAGGAAGAAGTAAGTAAAGATGAAAAGAAAGAAGAAGAAAAGAAAGAAGAGAAAGAAGAACCAAGTAAAGCTAAATATGAAACTGTTTTAGCTAATTACACCACTTTATTGAAAATTATAATTAATGAAATAATTGCAAGATCTTCAAAACATGTTTTAATGCAAATCACCAAAGATAAACCTACAAATTTGAATTCATTTATTGTTTCTCATTTTTTCAATTGTTTATTAGGTTTTGAAATAACAACAGAACCAAAAGTTGAAATTGAAAACATTTATAAATCATTTTACTCAGAATCTGATTTTGAATTTACAAATTTAAACCATGAATCTGTAATTAAAATGGTCAAAACTGAAGCTTTCAAAAGATTTAGATTTAAATTATCTACTAACTGGGTTTCTGAATTAAACAAATTGCAACTTTTCAGAGAAATTTCAATTAAATATGGTATTCAATGGAAATCTCAAAATTATTCATTCAACAAGGAAGAATTTGAAAGTAATCAAGAAATCAAACCTGAATCAAATAAAAAATCGAAAAAGAAATCTCAAGCTGTTGCAAAACCTGAAACAAGATCTACAGTTTTCATTGCTGATGATATTATAAATTTCTTACCAAAAATCAAAGATTCATTATACAAATCTACAATAGTTGATGAAATTTTTGCCAATGCTAGATCTCATTTAGTCCAAGGTGATAAAGAATTAGGTATAAATATGATTAACGAATTAGTTGTTATTCATGAAACAATCTATGGTAAAGTTAATCCTGAAACAGCTAGATTTTATTCAATAATTGCTCAATTTTATCAAGAATTGGGTATGGAAAAAGAAGCATCTATAATTGGTAAGAAATCAATCATATTATGTGAACGTTCATTAGGTTTTGATTCTTCAGATACAATCACATCATATATGAATTCAGCATTTTTTGAAGCATCAAATAATCAAATTATAAATTCATTGAAATTGTATCAACATGCAGTCAAATTATGGACAATTTCTTATGGGTTAAATCATCCAACTTTAATTAACACTTTGACTAATTTATCAGACATTTTAATAAATTTGAAATTATACAAACAAGCAAATGAAATTTTGAATCAAGCGTTGAATTTATCTATTGAATTAAATGAGGAAACTTCCGAAATTACAGGTTTAATTTATTATCGAATTGCAAATGTTTTGTTTAGTCTTAAATTATTTAAACAATCAAAAGAAAATTTTGAAAAATCATTTATCATTTTTAAAAAATTAGTTGGTCCAAATGATTCAATGACAAAACAAATCCAAGCTTATATTACCAATATCAAATTGTATATTGAGTATATGAATAAAGAAAATGAAAAGAAGAAAAAACCAGTTCAAACTACAAAGAAACCAGTCGTTAATGGTAAAAAGACAAAAAAAAGTCAACAACCACTTCAATCAAATCCTGAAATTGCTAATCAATCAGTTGATGCAATCTTAAATTTTATTGAAGGTAAATCCAATAAAAAGAAAAAATAATATGTAAATAGTATGTAAATAGAATGTATTTATATTAAAGTCTATTCATCTTTTTCTTGTTCATTCTCTTCTGGTTCTTCAATAAATTGAATGAAAATATTACGAACAAATCTATCATCTTCTTTGATCAATGAATTTAATTTCTCTTCATAATTGTTTAATGCTGATAATGTTATATTTTTTTCATTTGTTTTTAAAACAATATTGATATTTGTGTTTGCACCTGAAGATAAAACACTCAATTGTTTGATCTTGAATTTATTTAAATCTTTATTTATTAATAATTCTTGTGTTATTATTCCTTCAACTTTATTGTATAAGTCACTACCTTTTGGTTCTCCACGATCAATCAATTCATACCATGATTCTTTTAATGTGTCCCAGCCTGCTTTTATAATTAATATTGATACACCAATTCCACCGATTGAATCTAACCATGCAACATTAAACAATACACCTCCAGTAACGGTCAACAAAGCTACAACAGCAGTTAATGAGTCAACACGATGATGCCAAGCATTTGCAACCAACACTTTTGAATTAGTTTCATGAGCAATTTTCATTGTTTTATGATATAACAATTCTTTAACAATAATTGAACCACCAGCTAACCATGCAGCATTTATATTTGGAATTTCTCGGTGTGTTGATAGTTCAGTATGTGTATGTTGATTTGAACCTTCTGGGTGTGTATGATTATGACCAATATTTAACAGAGCAGCAACTTCATACCAATTATGAGGTAAAACAAATTCAAAAATATGCAACATTGAACTCCAACCAACTGAGATACCAGCCAATAATAAGATTGCACTTACTGAAAATGAACCAATGGTTTCAATTTTTCCATACCCCAATGGGAATTTTGTTGGGGTACCAATTTTTGATGCAACATTAACAGTAGCCAATGTTAAAAAATCAGCCAACATATCAGAGACTGAATGTATAGCATCTGCAATTAAAGCTTGTGAATGAAAATAAACACCACCTATACCTTTGGATAAGGCTAATCCAATATTGACTAATAACCCTATCCAAGTAATTCGAACTGCTGGATTGGTTTTAATTGAAGATGTACCTGCAGCTAGAAATTCATTAGGTTCGTGCATTGAATGATGATGATGCAAAAGGCTACTTGAATGACTGTGTGAATGTGGTTCAGATGTTGAATCAGAACTTGAATGGGTATGGGAATGCGATTTTGTTGATTCTTCCACTTGATTTGACATTTTTTGATTTAAATATGAAAATGTAGAAAATTTAGAAAATTGATATGCTGTTGGTAATGGTATCAACAATCGTACTCGTAGCGTATCAAATAAATATGATGATTTATGATTGTATTGTGATCTATTCGTTGAATGAAATAGATTATTAATTTTTAGTAAATTATTCATCCTTTCTCTATTTTTTTTCTTTAAATATAAATAATGGTTGATTTTGGAATTGAACCAAAACAAATTTTGCGCATCCTGTATAGAATAATGGTCTTATCGATTTGATCTTGAAAAGAAATGTATCACCGTTCTATAATATTGTTACTAAGTTTTGTAAGATGATGAGAAATTGATTGACTGTAGAAGAAGGAAAGATTGGATTTTAAAATTCTAACCCTTTTGAAAGAGAAAATTGAATAGATCTTATATATTCATACTTTTGATAATTTCATCAATAATTCTGTTTACAATTATATACACCTTGAGATCATGGATTTTGCCTCAATGCCACTATTGTTTCTGTTGGTTGATTTGTAGTCCGAGCATTTCCATCACCTTCACGGCATATATTTTGTACCAACTTCATTTTCACTATTGAATTGAAACATGGGGAGATTTTTATGGTAAATCAGTTATTAACTTAATTGATTGAGTAACGAATTTGTATTTTCAACTTTTATTCCATTCACTAGATCACTATCACCATTTAATTTCTCTTTATCTCCAATTTGTTTCTTCAAAACCTCTATTTTCTTTTCAAGATAATATTTCTCTTGTGCCTTGAATAATTTAGCTCTTAATGTTTCATTTGGTTTCCGTATATGCATATAATTACATAATTCACCTCTTTCACACTGATTCAAATCATAAGCCCTGCAATGGGCTTCACTGAAATTATCAACTGGTGATAATTCACAATGTATAGGTCTATTATTAAACCATTCTTGATTCAATTTACTATTTGCCTTTGAAGCATCTGATGTTGAATAAAACTTAACATATACATTACCATTCAAATGATTATTTTCATTTTCACAAATTACCATCAGTTGTATCTCTCCAATCAAACTGAAGTATTTGAAAATGTCAGTATAAAATTGATCAAATTCTTCATTGATACGTTGGATGTCTATTTCATCTTCGGTTGTGTTTTTATTTAATTTTGGATTTTGAAATAGATTATAAATCAAGATTGTTTTTGAACTGGTTGGTTTAATATGTTTTTTGGAACATTTCTCTCCGTGTCTGCATGCTCCTATCTTAGTGAAAAATGTACATGAGACGTGATGATCTGACCTATAATTATTTCTGTAATGATTCATAGTTAAATTGAAGATGAGGTTTTAGTTCAGTTTTTTTTTTCAGATTATAAATCCTTAAGGGGTATTTTTAGATACAAAATTTTATTAATTATACAACTTAGTAAAGGTATATATATATTAAATTCTCAAATAATAAAACCTGATTCAAAAATATTAGGATTATATATTAGACACTAAAACTATATAATGTTTATATGAAAAGCTCAATAATATGTGTAATGCAAATACTAGCTTACTTTATCTCCGCTAATCATGCAACTACCTAATCTAGTAGTATGCCAATAAATTAACATCTGAAGTGATTTCAAAATAATAGTTAATTCATCAAACATTTTTTAAATTGAGCAAATATCAACTCGTTCTCGTAAGATTTCTGTTTTTTCGGTACAAGAAGCCTTTATAATGTTGCTGTTACATTAATTGAACTAATTATCAATTAATTTGTTCAACAGGACATATTACAAGTTAACAATCGCACATTTCCTTACAAATGATCATATTTGCAGTAGCTGATAAGCTCGTGTGAATGATACCCTTGTTATCTTTAAATAAGTCGGCTTTGCTCCCACTTGATGCATTAATTTGTTAGATCCAACTGTCCTTGTTAATGAGATGGTTTCATGACACCATTCCATATGTCATGACACGCACTATCTCATTAGCAAAGGATTCATTAGTTCACCCACTTTAAGCACCATCGCTTATCATTCATCTGATTATATTTCACAGTACTTTTACTATCATTAAAGTTTCAGATCTGTTTGAACAGTATGTTGACTTGGTCAATACTGTCCGCTCCTTTCCATCAATCCTACTAGTTAGTAATGAACGCTACTTCGAAACTTACATTCTCGCTACGGTCATCCTAGCCGTCACAGTTTTGCCAATGTTAGATCTTTCACGAATTCAATATGATGCTATTGACTTAAATATTATTTGTGACACGTGTTTACGTACTTAAAATATCAAGTTTTCCAAAAATACCCTTCTCGGACATTGAATCTACTGCACCGCTTAATTCAATTCATGCGGATGTTGGTGGAACCTTTGGCTGTACAAGCATGTTCTTGCTTCAATACATGATTGGACCAAAATGAAATTTACATTCCTATTAGCTACCAAGTTACGGATGCTATCATTAATTTGTTAGGGAAGTTGAAAATTTTTGGTCGTCTCGAGACTCATAACCTGTTGAGTTTAATTTAGGATATCACTTATAGATATACTTGAGTTATCATTTAAATTAATACCATGATTAGTACTAGTACTGGAAATCATATAAAAATATGTATGTAATAAGTTAATCTAAAAAGTAACATTATGGAAATTATCCCTCTTTATATAATAATTATTTGTAACTAATTATTAATTAGTGAAACTAATATATTATTATCAATAAACCAGGTTCAAGAACGTAGTAAGCTACCACGTTGTTTAAGATACCACGTCGTTAATATACCACGTTTTTTAAGATAGCACGTCGTTAAGATACCACGTTTTTTAAGATACCACGTTTTATTAATAAATAAAATCATTGACCAAAATTAGAAATTATTAAAGCTTATACTATTAATATTAAAAGTTATTAATATCAGGTAAAACACTTTACTGTTTCCAAATTAGCTTCGTTCTGTGGAAACTATTCTAACCTGCACATTTTATTATTGTGTGAGACGGCACTTACCTTAAGCCAACTCAAAGAGTCAACCCATACCTTTCCTCGATTTTAAAACCCCATCTACATATTTGGCTAATAACTCGGGTGTTGTACATGGAAATATTGGTTTTGGTATAGCAACTGAATTATCATTTACAAAATAACGACATGATCTTATAAACTTTGTATCTTTATTAAAAGCTTGTATAACAATCATTGGAATGATTATAAATTGATATCAATGTATTGACATATATTTTTAAACTTTCTTTTTATTTTCATCCAATTCAGATTGCTTTTTAATTTTATCAATTGCAATTTCGGCCTCCTTTTTAATGTATCCTTCTATAGTATTGGCTAAAGTATCTAGTGTTTTAGGTACTCTTGATAATAATTTATACATTCTTTGTATATGATCAATTTAATTTTGTTCTAATAATTGTAAGAATTGTTCATACATTTCATTTGCATGTTTTTTAATCAATGCAGAGCATTTAAAACATATAATAAAGGCTTTTTAGTATGCTCTTTTAAATAATTATTTGATTTTGAAATTTTTTCAGCTAATCTTGTTTCACATATCTTCATATCAACAACAGTATGATTCAATAAGAATTCACTATCTTTAACATACTATTTCATTGTAGCTTGTAAAAACGGCTTTTCAAATGAATTTACATGTGTAATTTGATTTGGCTTTTTCAAATCTGGAATATCAATACTTAATAAACTAATGAGATTAAATTTGTATCAACAATTAAATTATATCTTTGCTTTTCAATTAATACCTTTGATTAATCAATACTTCACAGTTTGGTTGAAACATTTCATCTCTCCAATTTATTAATGATAATGTATAATACATTTTTTATATTATCTGATCTTTCTTTTTGAACCCAGTATCAATTCATATAATCAAAGATATTATTCATATAAACAGCACCAATGCATTTCTTAACATAAAATTCTAAAAATGATTCTGTTGGTAACTTCTTTAATTGATATAAATACATGGCAGGTTTACCTTTACATAGTTCAGTTAATATACTTATCGTTCACCGATTGGATTAGTTATTACAATTGATTCAGTCACTTTCACTTTTACATTTCCTCAAATGATTTGATCAAATTATCTTCTTAAACCCTCGTCCTTAAATTGTAATTATAGAACTCAATAAGCTGACTCAATATTTAGTTGATGTGTTTTGTGATAAATGGTGATTGTAATTTTGTGAAACATGATTTGTATTGTGAACTAATCTTGAATTAGTTATATTTTACCAGAATTCATTTCTTCAATAATTAATCAAACCATATCATTTAACAATTATCAAATTCGATAACACAATTACGTTACACGACATCAATGTGTTTTAGTAAACTCATTAACCCAAAAGCTTTTGTTGGTTATGCAATATAATACCAAACCTCATTCAACAAGGTTCATCAATTACCAATGTGCATCACAACATGCAAAAGCAAGCACATATAACTAAATTCATTGATTCAAACTAAGTTTGTTTAAATTATTTGCAGATAATAATGTTTATTTCTTGGAATTGTATTGTATAATTCTAACTTGATGTCTATCTTAGTGATTGTTAGTAAACTCATTGATAAAGACTAATCTGTTTGAGTATGGTACCATACTGATATATTTTGTATAATTTTGATTTCAAGATTTGAAGAAATGATTAGGAAAGAATCTTAAAAAGTAGTAAAAAGAAGAAAATAATTTATGTGGAAATTTCAAGAAATATATACTTTTTTCTTTGTAATGGCTGCAAAAAAATAATTGCAAGTTTTGATATGCTAGGAAAGTTTGATATGTTGCAACTTTAGATACGTAAAAACATTGATATGCTAAAATATTAACATACTGAAACATTGATATGTTGAAATATTAATATGTTGAAACATTGATATTTGATATGGTGAAACATCGATATGATGAAATGTTAATATGCTAAGTTATTGATATGCTAAGTGATTAGTATGCTAAGTGATTGATATACTAAGTAATTGATATGCTGTTTATATGCTAGTGTATGACAATATTTATTATGATATACTTCAGCTTTCCTCAATATTATACTAAAAAGTTGCGAAGTTAGTACACAACTTATTTGTTCTAAACAAATCAACTATCCATTTACTAGATACCAATATTTAATTTACTTTAAGCTTGAGCTTATAAAAAGGCGTATTTCACTTAAATTGAATAATTGTGTGATTGAAATTGTAAGGATTGTATAACTTCAAAACCTAATCTTCTAATATCTGTTGATACTCGGTAGCGTTTCTCTTTAATAAAAATTCAAATTGTTTGACTCTATTTTTTGTTTGTGTGTATCACAAATTCTTTGTCAATAATTCAACAAAACTGCATTCAAACTTCCACAAGACAGGTCATTATTATATCACTGATACATTGTTATACTTCTTCTTATCTAGTTTATTTCTAATTTGTTTTGATAAATTCAATCAACAGATATCCCAAATATTCACAATATCGATACACAAAGCGGTTAATCGGTTAATATTTACAAATACTACACTAACATAAATCAATTCAATGATGGATACTATATAATACTTAAATATGTTGTTTACATTGGGAGCCATTGATTAAACGTTATTACTAGCGAGATGGTGTTGTGTTCTGTGAATTCATCATATAGAGTTTTAATTCCACAACTTTTTATTGAAGCAATCAATGAATTAAGTCAAGATGTAGTTCTAATATTGATTGTTCTACTTGTAGCTTGTCCCTGTAGCTTTAAACTGCTTAATTCTTATTTTACTATTGAAGTTTGGATGCATGAATTTATTGACTAAGAATTTTGTGATTTCTAATGTGCGGCGAAGCTATGTCAAAAATTTTTTAAAATTCCATGCCAAATCCTTAGTTAATTTTTCACACATGTCCAAAACCAACGGTTTTAAATATATATGATCATTTCTGGTTAATCCAATGCATTTACATGACTCAAAAAGTGTTTTTAAGTCATTTTAAATTCAAAAAACAACTATTAAATATTAGCAAGATCAAATGAAGCTCAAATTAGTTTAAATCTTAGCAATAACATAGTATTTAGGTCATTTTAAAAATTAACAGCACCCGATTGTTTATTTCCAAGTTGTATTCATCATAATTGATGGCTTGGATAACAATTCATGTAAGATTACCACCAATTTTGTCATTTATTCATTATCAAAAGTAGCCTGTAGATATGATTCATTGTCAGTAAATGTAATATTCTTATAAAAGAAGTGTGTTTGGCTTTATTAAATTGTTGAAAGATACAAAATGTAAAGATAGGGTAAAAGTGGCTGCAAATTTTTTTTTTTCGTATTTAAGTCAATAATTAACTCAACTAAAAGCTTTTAAATTTTAATAGACTGATCTCTAAACATTAATTTTTGTTGTTTTTTATATTAAATTGTACCGTTTCATTTTAAAATATTTTAACTATGCTTGTTGAGGACATTTCGAACATGCTTTTGGGTGATACAATTTTATCATATTTTTATTCATGATTATACCAACCAATTAACTATAAAATTGAAGACAATGAGTGAAAACATGGTAACTTATAAAATTACATAGTAACTTATAAACCTCAAGATAACCAGAATTCTACTTGTACTTTGCTCATACTTGAGTAATTCAAGTTTGATTATTAGTTGTAACCATAATGACATCTCGATCTCAATTTTCAAACTGCTACAAGTTTACACTCAACTTATTTAATAATTGAGCGATAACATAAAATTTTTGACCTCGTACTTATCTAAGTAAAACAACATTTGAAAGAAATTATTTGACAGTCACGTGCAAAATCACGAGGAAAATAAATGGGTGCGAAAAGAAATCGATTTTTGCAACTCTTGGGCTTTACACAAACAATAATCTTATCAAACAATCGAAACTAGGAATAGATAGTAGAGTACAAAAACATATTAATCACAATATCCAGTTGCATATATATTTACCTTTTTTCATTACTTGAAACACTTATATCTTGTGCTTCTATTACATCATTCACTACATATTCGTCACTCTCTTTATTACCATATGTTATATCATTAGCATCGATGTTACTACGTGGACCAACATACCATTTTCTAGCGTCTATCGCAAACCAAATTGTAACTATTAAAAGTGGACCAAAAAAGACTAAAGCTGTCCAATTCATACTTTCTGGATCTAAATCTTTACCTCTAGTATTTGGGAAACATAAGATTGGAATCATTAATGTAACAAATGCAACAGTGACCCAACCAATAGGTTCTGAAAATTTACCCAAATTCCATGGTCCTTTTTTGAAATTATTTCTTGCGTATGTAATTTTTAATAAAGTCGGTATTGTGAATGAAACGAAACCTGCAATACCACCAACTGAAAAGATAGCTCCAATAGCTGTATCCCCAGCAAAGATTAATAGTAAAAGTAATTCACCAATGATGACATTCATTATAACTGCATAAATTGGGGTTTGAGTCACTGGAGATACTTTCTTCCAAATATTTGATCCTGGGAATAACCCATCTCTTGAATAAGCATATGTAACTCTAGATGAAGCTAATAAACAACTTTGTGCCATGAAAAATGAAGATATAATTGTTAAAGCCGTTGCACCAATCACAAGTTTATGTTCCATGATTTGAGTTAAATAAGTAACAAATGGTTGTCCTAAATCTTGAGGATCAGCTGTAATCTCATCTAAACTTACTAATGTATAAGCAATTGCAATCATAAATAAAAACCCAATACCACCACCAATTGTACTTGTCATAACCATTGCTTTTGGTGCAACAACTGATGCGTTTGTACATTCTTCACATAAATGATAAGCCAGGTCAAAACCAGAACAAGCCCATATAACACCAAGAAATGACATTAAAAATGATATACCTTGTGGCCACTCAACTTGATTATATAAACCCCATGCAACTGAATTTGAATTGAATTTTGAAATACCAGGTGTTAATTCATCTCTCTTATTACCACCCAAGATCATTACAAACACTATGACCAAAAATAAAATATTACATGTTGTACCTGCTGAATTGAATCTTGCATTTATTTTTGAAGATAACATACTAATTATCCCACAAACAACTTGAATACCAGTAGTTAACCCGTACACGTGACCATTTGTTGGAGTATAACTTGAATCATTGAAAGAATATAATGCCAACATCATACAAGCACATGAATAACTGACTGAAGGAGATGCAGTAATTTGACACAACCAATTACACCAACAATTAAACCAAGTCAAATAAGCCAGATATTTTTTAGGTGCCAATTGTGAAGTTGCATAAGGTGTACCTGCAGAACATGGGAAAGCACTAGCTATTTCTGCCATTGATAAAGCAACACATGTAATAAAGATAATGGCAATGATCCATGGTAAAGGTGACATACCAACAACTAATTGTTGATAATCGAAACAAGCAGCTATCGAAGGTAATAAACCCAAAACTGAAAAACTAACTGCAAATATTGTCCATAAACTAAATTCTCTTTTTAATTCTTGTTTATAACCCATGGCTAAAATCATGGCTTCATCTGAATCAATAACATGATCAACATTAATTATGACATCTTTATTCGATAGTATTGAACTAATACCCAAATCATCAACATGAACCTGTGATACCACAGGGTGTAAGTTATTTTCGTCTATTGGTGTCTTGATACCAGCATTCATAAAGTATAGTAATAATTAATTATTTTAATGAAAAAATGATAATAAAATAAGTTAATGATGAAATGATGACTTTTATATATTAAAAATTCAAGAGAAAAGTTTTTTAAAGATCTAAAAATGTCATTAGCGGTAAATTACAACAATTACATTCTTATTACTAGTTACAGAAGGACAGGACATGGACTTTTCATATTATTTTAAGTCTTAATGCAGTGATTAATTTAAAATTTTTTATTGTTTTGTTGATAAGAAAGAAGAAGATGCGAAAAATTATTGAAAATGTTACACAAAACTATAAATAAATTAATTTCGTTTAATTTTTAAATTACTGAAAATTTTTTATGTATTAATTTTTATTTCTCGCTGATCTCCACGACCGTTTGTTTGATCATATATACATATTAATAAGTACGAAGTTGAGACTAGATTAATTTGACCCACTATTAAAAGAGTTATTGTTAAAGACTTAACAAAATGAAAAATAGTGTTATCTCCACTTTCTCCAATCTTTAGAAATGAAAAGAAAAAAAAAACCGATAACTATCAATGTTTTATTTTGATGAAAAAAGTAATTAAAGCGCAATTTACACTCAAAATCTCTGATGCGATGTCGATTGCCTAAATAAGTAACAGGAATGCAATCTTTATCATGAACCCAAGACAACTTCTATCAATATCTTTTTGACAATTAGCAACACCCTTGAGCATCATGAGGATCTTGAAATTCTTTTGCTTCATCTAGTTCTTTTCTTATACCCCAAATTCTTAATCAAAGAACTCCAGTTTTACTATTTATAATAAAATAATGTATTCACGGCATTATTTAAAGTTGTGAGATCAGAGTCCATTCTTATTGTTAAAACCGGGGAATCACTTTTTAACTCCGTTCGGTCAAAAAGATTTGGTCTAGTTGAATACTTTTCAATTTACTAAAACTAAAGCTTAAAACGCAACTAACCTTCTGAAATGTCCATGTCATGTTATTATTTATAATTTAATATCAGGTGCTACATTTGAAATATAATTCTTCATGTTACCCCAAATTTTCATTCAAACGTCTTTATTATATTTTCAAACACGAGAAAAATGAAAAATATTTATTTTACGATTTTTCAAATTTAACTTCAACGGTGAAATAAAACAAACAATGTTAAAATCCATAACATTTAGATGGATTGTACAAATACTATTAACCCTATTGAATTTAACTGGGTTATTGGTTTTTCTACGAGGGTTTTTCCCTTCTAAAGTTGTCCTTCCAGGGTATAGCACGTTTTTCAATTCAACATCACCATTTACAATTGATGATAAATCTCAATTTGATAGATTTATACTTATGGTAGTTGATGCTATGAGATCTGATTTTTGTTTTAGTAATGAATCAAACTTCAATTTTTTACACAATTTAATCAATGAAGGACATGCAATTCCATTCACTGCATTTTCAAACCCTCCAACAGTTACATTACCAAGGTTAAAAGGTATTACTACTGGTGGTACACCTAATTTTTTGGATGCGATTTTAAATGTAGCTGATGATAATGATAATTCACAAGGATTGTATAATCAAGATTCTTGGATATATCAATTTAAAACTCATGGAAATAAAATTGTGAATTTCTTTGGTGATGATACTTGGTTGAAATTGTTTCCAAATCAATTTAATGAATATGAAGGTACAAATTCATTTTTTGTTAGTGATTTTATAGAAGTTGATAATAATGTAACTCGACATTTAGATCAACAATTGACGAAAAATGATTGGGATGGATTAATTTTACATTATTTAGGATTGGATCATATTGGTCATAAAGGTGGACCCAATTCTGTATTTATGAAACCCAAACAATTGGAAATGGATAACATTCTTGAAAGATTATATAATTATACTTTGAATCATCAAGATACTTTAATTGTATTAATGGGTGATCATGGTATGAATGATATTGGAAATCATGGTGGTTCATCAATTGGAGAAACATCAGCTGCTTTATCTTTGATTTCATCAAAATTCAATTTAAAGCAATCTTCTCCATTGCTCAAAAATTCAAACTATGACTATTATCATAAAATTAATCAAATTGATTTAGTTCCAATTTTATCTAGTTTGTTGAATTTTCCAATTCCAAAGAACTCATTAGGTGTTATTTCAAAAGAAGTTTTAAACTTATGGCCACAAGAAGCTAAACTTGATATTATCAGAGAGAATTATCATCAAATATTGGATTTGTATAAAGCAAAACATGGCGAAGTATTAAATTTAGATACAAATGCAACTGTTGATGAACTCCACAATCATTTACTTGAGATTCAACAAGATTTGGCTTCTTCTGCTACAAATTATGGTTATCAAGATATTTTAATTGGCAGTGCAATTTTACTTGTGTCTACAATAGCTACTATATTTGTATTCAATCTTTATTACTTCCATCTGAGCAATGTGAATAAAAGTTTGATCATTGGATTTGAGTTATTTGTTATTTTGTATTCGTTGCACTTTCATGGATCGTCATTGATTGAAGAAGAACATCAAATTTGGTATTTTTTCACCACAATCATATTACTATTTCTTGGAGTATTTTATCTTGAAGCATTTAAAAATGTTACAAATATGTTTGTTTATATGGTGTTATTATGTTGTGTTCGAATCATAAGATCCTGGAACAATAGTGGACAAAAATATTCATCAAATTATAACATTGCTTATTACTATTTGAATGAAGATCCAGAATCATTATGGGGTATGATATTATTTACATATTTCATAGTTACACTTTTATTTTACTTGCAAGGTAGTGTCATGTCTACATTTACTTTCAATAATAGAAGAGGTGATTTAAGTGATGGTGGTACATTGATTTCATTCATATGTATATTTGTGTCAGGTTCAATTTCATTTCTGTTTAAATTATTACAAGCTCATATTGACGGTAGAACATTACCAAAATTTGCAAATTGGATATTATATTGGATTTTAGATACTTATTCAATAAATCCAAATGAATCAGGAAATGAGTTAAAATTTAAACTTCAAGAGATAAGTATATCGATATCAAGATTATCAGTCATGTTTATGTTTTCCACATTGGCACTTCGAATAATTATTGGTAAATTCAAAAAAGTAAAATATGGTACAATCACAGATGTTACAAATGTTGTTACATTATTTTTGCTTCATCAAACAAAACAAGAAAACATACCTATATTTTTAGTATTGATACTTGCAAAGACTGCAATTTCAGTATTGATAATAAAAAAATCTGATAATATTGATCAATACATTTTATTAATTACAATTATTACATTATGTTTTCAAAATTTGACATTTTTTTGTATGGGTAATACAAATTCTTTAGCCACTGTTGATTTATCCAATGCTTATAATGGAGTTAAATCATATAATGTATTGTTAGTTGGATTACTTACATTTATAAGTAATTATAGTGGTGTAATATTTTGGTCATTGAGTTCATTACAATTGTTATTTGAACCTAATTTAATTTCATTTCATGAACCTTCAAAGAATGATTTAATTAATTATCCAACATTGAAGAAATTAATACTTTTGGTTAAGAGTTTGATTACATTATTTTATTATTCAATACTGGTGATTAATTTGATTGGATCATGTATAAATTTAAAATTCCATTTATTTATATGGACAGTTTTTTCACCAAAATTATTATTTTTTGGTAGTTGGACATTATTTGTAAATATTTTAGTTGATTTGATATTAGCTACAGTTGTATTATATATTTAGATAAATATAAAACAATTATTGTAATAATTGATCTCTATAATGTGGTTGGTTATTAATAAATTTAGCTGCTCTTCTATCATTAAGATCTTCCATTTTTTTAGCACCTTTCCAAGATCTTTTCTTTTCAGCCAATTCTTTTCGATCTTTCAATGTCAACATATGTCTAGTTTCAGCTGCAATCACAGTACCTTGACCTTCAGATAATATTCTCTCTGGTGCTAGATTTTGTCTATAATATCTTGCATTTGAACGATGACCCACTATAGCTCCAGAAGGTAATATCAAGTCATCTCCATCTTGTAAAATCGCATCTCTTTCTGCTGGTGGTAAATCTTCTTCATCATCATCATCATTATCATCCTCACTTACATCTTCCCAATCTTCATCATTACCTTCTTGATCATAATCGTCATAAGTGGATGAAAAGTCATAGAATTTTGAAATTTCCAATTTTTCATCTTCAGTTTCATATGGAATTCTCATATGTCTTTTATTTAACATATGTTCTCTTGCAGCTTCTGCATTTTTACCTTGATAATTACAAGAAATACAGAATCCAAACCCAATTTTTTCACCTAAATATTCAAGTAGCCCTTTAGTATCTATAAGATAACCTGTTTCTGGTATATATAACCCATGTTTTTGAAACATATGATCTATATTTTCTTCAATGGTTTCAAATGTATGATTATATTTAGGATGAGCAAATAGACAAGTTGTTGGTGGGATTTCCAATTTATTTGATAATTTTTCTTTCAAAGCATTTTCTTCAATTTGATCTTGTGTTAATTCAAGTTGATCTAAATCTTTCGTTATAGACTCAGTTTCAGTTGAAGTTGGAGTTTCAGTTTCTTGTGATAACATATTCTTCTTGGCTTGTTCTAAAATAGCTCTTTTCTGCTTTAATATCTCTTCTTTCTGTTTCCTTCTTTGTTCTTTCTTTGTTATTTGTTTATTTGATTCCTTTTTATCTTCTTCATTTTCAGCCAAATTTGATACTTTTGCATTGAAAATATCTTCTGTAATTGGAGGTAATTGTACAGCTCTTCTTTTCAAGTTATACCTATGCCATTCTGATTTCATATGACTTCTTTGATCTTCTGGACCTGGAAATTGTAAGTTACATGAATTACAAGTAAACATCTTAAAAATTGAGATGAGATATTAAAAAAAAAAAATACACCTTGAATCAAAAATGTCAAATGAAAACATATTCAAAGATATACTTCCTAAAGTCACAAACACAATCAGAGCTTCAACTGGTTTGGCAGCACAAGATTTGAATTTTTATAAATCGATAGATGCAGAGTTGAATGATGAAATCACACATCAAAGTAAAAGATTACTTTCAATATCCAACGATTTAATCAAATATTCAGGTAATGATAAGAAAATACTATATGGGAAAGAAAATGTAACTGATAAATCATGGAACTCGATTGGTAATATTTTTGATTCCATTTTTGAAAAGATTGATTATTCATTTGATCAATTAAAGAATAAAACAAATAATCAAAAAGGTAAAGAATTACAATATTTAGATGATGGTAAAAAGGAATCAACACCAAATTCAAAAATACTAGAGAAACCGCAATTTCAATTCAAAATTCCTGTTGATAATTCAGAAGTTGATCCATTCAAACCAAAACTTTCTCATAAACCAAATTCATTAAAACCATTGAATGAAAAATTAATAAATCCAGAACCATTTTATGAAGATTCAATAGAAATTATAGATTCATCGTATCATGAACAACCATATGCATTTGAAATTGATCAGCAACCATACCCATCACTGATTTTAGAAATTTCAGAACCAGTGCCATCAAAAGATTGGAATAATACTGAAGCTATATGGGTAGATACAGTTGAAGAGTTGAATAACATGATTGAACAATTACTACAAGCTAATGAAATTGCTGTTGATTTAGAACATCATGATTACAGATCCTATTATGGGATAGTATGTCTTATGCAAATATCAGATAGAAATCAAGATTGGATAATAGATACATTAAAATTAAGAGATGATTTAACTAATTTGAATCAAGTTTTCACAAATCCAGATATTGTTAAAGTATTTCATGGTGCATTTATGGATATTATTTGGTTGCAAAGAGATTTAGGTTTATATATAGTTTCATTATTTGATACATATCATGCAGCAAAAGCATTAGGGTTCCCAAAACATTCATTAGCTTATTTATTAGAAAATTATGCAAATTTTAAAACATCTAAAAAATATCAATTGGCAGATTGGAGATCAAGACCATTATCATCACCAATGTTGGCATATGCAAGGAGTGATACTCATTTCTTATTATACATTTTCGATCAATTGAGAAATAAATTGATTGAACAAGATAAATTACCTCAAGTATTGTATGATTCAAGACAAGTTGCAAAGAGAAGATTTGAATATACTAAATTTAGACCATTGTCAAATACAGCCAATGTTTCATGTCCTATAATGGCATCAAATCCAAAAGAACCATGGAATTCTTTAATTTTTCAATATAATATTCCAAATTTTAAAAGACCTATAGTTGAACTTTTATATAATTGGAGAGATGTTTTAGCAAGACAATTAGATGAATCTGTTAGATATATAATGCCAAATCAATTATTGGTATCATTGGCTAATCTAGAATATCCAGTTACATCTGGTAAAATATTAAACTGTTCAAGTTATGTTTCTGAAAATGTTAGAATAAATGCAAAAGAATTGGCTGAATTGATTAATAAGGCTATAAAAGATGTTGAATCAAATGATTGGAATTTGGTTGATAATTGGAATAAAGATAATGAAGAAGTTCATGATATTTCAATAGATATAAATCAAATTGAAGATGCATTCAATTTAGTAAAAGCAAGTACAGAAAATTATCAAACTAGTTTATTAAACCAAAAATCATTAGTATTCAATGTTAATGGGGATTTAAAAACTTTAGAAATTATTGGTGATTCAATAAAACAAAATGATTTTTCAAAGAAATTTATAAATTATGAATTACTTTCTAAAAATGAACCAGTTAAAATACCAGTAGAAGAAATTGAAGAAGAAATTGAAGAGAAAATTGAAGAACCACCACAAATCAATCAAGGTAAAGATGCATTGTTTACAAAAGATTTTGATCCAAATGAACTTATAACTTTGAAAAAGAAGAATCGTAAACAAGAAAAGAAGAAAATTATTGATAATTCTCCACAAGTTGATTTTGCAAATGCTGATAAAATATTGATAACAGATACGAAAAGAAAAGATAAGAATAAAAAGAGGAAATCTTTCGATCCATATGGTAAAGATAGTGAAGGTCCAAGACCAGCTAAAAGGTCTAAACCAAATACAACTGGTAAAACATCGGTATATAAATCGAAAAGAAAATAAATATGGTAGCAAATTTCAAAATCGCGTAAAAAATTTCATCTCTTTAATGGTATTACCATTACATCTACAAGGCAATCTAACGCCATCTGAATTGACATTCTTGACTGAAAATGAATTGATAACCATATTACCAAGGTATTCAATGGAGAAAATAGAACTCATAGGTGTATGTTGAATTTTATTGTTTTTAAATTCAGTTACTAACAATTTTAGATTACAATACCAAAATTAAGAGCGATGAGAAGGGAGAAAATACCATTATGGGTTGCTTTAATCTTAAAATCACAAGGGAAATGTAGTATAGTACCGCCGAAATGGTTAAACTATCATTATTTAAAAGATAAATACGAAGAAGAAGTTAAAAAGGTTAATCAATTTAGTGAATTACCATTTAATTGGTTAGAACTTTGTAAGATTTTCCTAAATAAAGCACCTGATGATTTACAAGATACAACTGATGAAATTAGAGGGATTTTACAAGATTTAAAAGAGATTAGATTGATCAAATCACGGAAAGGTTTAAAAGAATTGAATGAATCAAATATACAATTGAATGGTTTAGGTTTAATGGAAATAAATGAAATTAGATCATTTGTACTACCGGTAATGAACAAGATGCGACAATTACATGATACTACATTGAAAGATGTTAACAATAATGATGATGATGATGATGATGATGATGATTTAGAAAACATGTCTGACTAATAATATATATATAATAATTTTTTATCGCGGTTAACTTTTCTCACCAATGAGTAAACTTCAAACTTTAACAAAACAATTCATATCCAATATAGAAACTCATAGAACTAATACAGATGCAAAAAGAAACTTGATCTTGTCAATATTGAAATCAACAACGACAAAACGAGAAGCTAAAAATTATTTAACTAAATATCAAAATCAATTTGATTTAAATGATGATTTTAATAAAATTAGTCAACGAGATTTACAACGTGAACTTTTCATAAATCGATTTTTAAATAAACAAAATCCATTTAATCAAATATATAATCATGAGACAAAATTAAAGAAAATCCCATTAAGATTGGCTATATTTAAAATCAAATTTACAAAAATTACAAATGATGAATGGAAAGGTATATCAGAAACATTTGAAAGACTAATAACTTTAGGGATATCACCTATAATCTTATTAGATTATGATCATGTGACTGAACAGTTTAAAAAGAAACAATTATATATGATTGAACAAGCAAATAAATTATTGACGAGTTTTAAACAGAGTGAAAAGTTAAAAGTTACAGTATTAAGATCTTTATTTACACAACATTTGAATGGTGATATTACCATTGATTCTTTAGAACTGGTTTTGATTCCATTATATCAAGGTATTATCCCAGTGATCCAACCAATAGTTTATTCAACAAAAGAAAGTTATCAAAAATTTATGAAGAGTGATCATTTATTATACAGTTTATGTTCATCATTAATTACAAAAAGAACTGAGAATTTATTAACTATTGAGAAGATTATTTTGATTGATCCAATGGGTGGGATCCCATCAATTGAAAGAAAATCAACTAGTCATGTATTTATCAACTTATCACAAGAATATTCTGATATCTTATCTGAATTATACATTGGTCATATCAATCCAGTGGAAAGAGATTTACATGTACTGAATTTGAATAGTATGCATGAGATTTTAACATTTATTTATGATAAATCAAACAATGATGAAACAACAGGGATAATAACTACACCACAAATTCTATCTGTTAATAATGATCAATTGAATCCAATTATATATAATGTATTAACTGATCGTCCAATAATTTCATCATCATTACCTAGTACAAATCAAAGAACGCCACAGTTATCCACAACAATTATAAAAAAAGGTTTACCAGTTGAAATATATGATTTAGAGAATTACATAGGTAAACATTTCACATTAGAAAACTTATTTAAAGATGGCTTCATTGATAAACAAAAGCTTATAGATTTATTACAAGATTCATTTGGTAAACAATTAAATGTTAATTCTTATATAGAGAGGATTAATAAGAATATAGCTACAATAGTGATTGTTGGCGATTATGATGGTGCTGCAATCATAACATGGGAGCATAGTCAAGATGAGAAAATAGCTTATTTAGATAAATTTGCAATTGCAAAGAAGAATCAAGGATTACCAGGGTTAGCAGATATAATATTCAAAATCATTTTACAATCCCATCCACAAGAATTAATCTGGAGATCAAGAAAGAATAATCCAGTGAATAAATGGTATTTTGAAAGATGTTGTGGATGTATGAGTAATCCAGATTCACAATGGAAAATGTTTTATACTGGTGAAATCTTTGATAAAAAGATTGATAGGAATAAAAAGAAGAAAGTTGAATCTGTTATTGATATTAATAGAAAATTACATCAATATAGTGACATTTGTGAAGGTATAATCCCATCATTTAAATAGAGTAGGACCCAAAAAAATATAAATTTTGGAACCAACAAAATATATCTTATGTCAACTCTAAGACAACGCAAGTCTGTTCAGACAACCACGGAAGAGTCGCCATTGGTGAAACGTCTACATTACTATCATGAACTAGATGAATGGCAACAAGACAATCATTTTATTAGATCCGGGTATGTGAAACAAACATCTTCTTATCAGCAATGTTTCCAATCATTATTCTACCTACATAATGAAACTGTCAATATCTGGAGTCATTTATTACCATCAAGTATATCATTTTGGCTAATCTTGTATTATATAAACTTCCAATTGACTCAATATTCAAATTACCTCGGGGTTTGGGAAAAGTTGAATTTTTTACAATTTGGTTTAGCAGTTACATTTTGTATGTTTATGTCATCAACATTTCATTGTTTAAAATCACATTCTCATAAAGTTTCAAAATTTGGTAACCAACTAGATTATTTTGGTATTATAATTTTAATTACATGTTCATTAATATCAATTATATTATTTTCATATTATGATTATTTATTTTATAAATTTACATTTGTCACTATTACATTAGTATTAGGTTCTATATGTACGGTATTAACTTTAAATCCTAAATTTTCAACAAATCATTATCGACCATTTAGATCAGGGATGTTTATATTATTTGGATTATCTGGGGTTTTACCAATTGTAAATGCATATTTCATATTTGGGTTTGAAACTACAAAGGAAAGATGTGGGTTGATTTGGTTAATCTTGGAAGGTGTGTTTTATATTCTTGGTGCTGTTTTATATGCAATGAGAATACCTGAACGTTTTGTTCATGTTGATCAAAGTGATGAAGATTTGATTAATGATCCAAAAGCTGGAATGTTTGATATATTCGGTCATGCTCATCAGATCTTTCATGTGTTTGTTGTTGTTGCTGCTTATTGTCATTGGAGAGCTTTGGTTGAATGTTATCATTATTTACATACAAACATTTTGTAGATTTAGATTTCGCATAAATATAGATTTTTATGATTTCTCATTTAATTATTTTACCATGTCATTCTATATGGAAAGGTGGTGAAACTTTAGGTACCTCCAGAGATGAATGGTATTTGGCTCCATTTCAAATTGAAGGTAACGATCATTTATGTTTTGTTGAACATATTAAAATTTCAATGGATTTATTAAATGAAAATTCAATCTTGATTATATCTGGTGGTCAAACAAAGAAAGAAGCAGGTCCAATTTCAGAAGCTGAGTCTTATTTCAAATTACTACAACAATTGTATGAATCTAATTCAGGGGTATATCTAGAGAATTACGCAAGAGATTCATTTGAAAATGTATTATTCTCCATTTGTAAATATTATTCGATCATTGGAGAAATGCCAAAACAAATCACAATTGTTGGATTTGAATTTAAAAGGGAAAGGTTTATTGAGAATCATTTAATGCAAGCGTTAAATTTTACAAAAGTTGATTACCTAGGAAATTCACCAACTCCTAAAGATCCAACTCCATATTTCAAAGATCTACAAGAAAGTGAATATAAACATGCTGTTTCACATTTTGAATCAGATTGGTATGGTATGAAACCTCCTTTATCTACCAAGAAACTACAACGAGATCCATTCAATCAAAATGCATATCAGATATATTCCAAACTTGTAAACAATCAACAATTATCAAATTTTCTACAAGCTATAGAGTCAGGTTTAGAAAAAGATGCTAAATTACTTGTTAACGATTTATTCAATACATATCCTAATTAGTTTTTTGCTTTTTTAAACTTCTTCTATCTTGAACTGCTTTACTTAATTTATTCAACATATCAACGGTAGATTCCCATCCAACACATCCATCAGTGATACTAACACCGTATTTTAATGATTTTTTATCTTCACCTGCTTTTGGCATTGATTGTTTACCTTCATTAATATGTGATTCAATCATAACACCAATTATAGTATCTTCACCATTTGAAATTTGATCACAAACAGATTCCAAAACTTTAGGTTGATTCAAATAATTCTTTTGTGAGTTATCATGTGAGCAATCAACCATTAATTTAATAGATGGATCAGTTGATTTTGAAATTGCTTCTTTTGCAGCTTTAACTGATTCAGGATCATAATTTGTAATTTTTTTACCACCTCTCAATATAATGAAACAATTATCATTACCTTTTGTAGTTGTGATTGCAGCCATACCATTTTTAGTAACACCCATAAAATGATGACCTTTTGATGAAGCTTGTACTGCATCTAAAGCAACGGCTAATCCACCATCAGTACCATTTTTAAAACCAATTGGGAATGATAAACCTGAAGCTAATTCTCTATGTAATTGAGATTCAGTAGTTCTTGCACCAATAGCACCAAAACTAAGGAAATCTGAAAAATATTGTGGTGAAATAGTATCCAACATTTCTGAACCAATTGGTAATCCAGTTTTAGCAGTCAAATCTGAATATAATTGTCTAGAAATTCTTAACCCACGATTTATATCAAATGAATTATCAACATCTGGATCATTGATTAACCCTTTCCAACCAACAGTTGTTCTTGGTTTTTCCAAATAAGCTCTCATTATAATACACAAGTCATCTTGTAATTCATCAGCCAACTGCCTCAATTTAGTAGCATAGTCTAATGCAGCATCGGTATCATGTATAGAACATGGTCCAACAATAACTAAACATCTATCATCTTTACCAGATAAAATTTGTCCTGATTCAAATCTACCCTTTATAACAACTTCCAAGGATTGTGCTGTAGCTTTGATTTCATGTTGCAATAAGGCAGGTGGAATTAATGGGTCGTAACCTAAAATTCTGGTGTCGTCGTATTCAGAAGGTATTGGAGTTTTACTCATAATTAATTAGTTTATTGAATGAAAAAAAAAAAAAACAGGTGTGAAAAATTATTTACTCCGAAATGAGCATTAAATAAATAAATTTTCACTTTTTTCATTACTCATAATTATATGTACACCAACGTGAGTCACCATGTATTCCATCTAGGTGTACATTTAATTATTGTAACCCTTAATATTTGATATTGTATAATTTGTTCAAATAGTTTGCTGAAGATTTATGAGGTTATATTATTATTGATTGTATTTGAATAACCCCAGTAACCATGTTTTGATTATTCATCTTAAACATTCCTGTATATTAATTTGTTTTTGTGCTACCGCTACCGGTACCTAATTTGCAATCAAAATTAAATTTTGCAGCATTTGTTACTGTTTGATATTAATTTAAATATCGATCATACGTTTTTGCTTAATAAAAATGATTTAATGCATGAACTACCTGTTAACAGGTTATAGTTAGACGCTAACTTAGCAAACAATAGTTTGAAGTTTAATATTCAAGATTGATCCAAAATATAGGATGCATACAGGAATAATTTATTGACAACAATGAGTCTGACAACGTTGGGCAATTTTGTTTAAACCAAATGTAAAAACTCCTAAATTTTATGGTTTGATTATTGAATTGAGTTCAAAACGATAAAGTAAATATCATTTGTATGAGGATCATGTACCCATTTTGTATATACTAGGTGTTAAATTGATAGATAGATATGCTCTACAGTTGGTCGTAAACAAGAAATAAATCATCAAATAGAGTCAGTGTGGCCAGGATGAGCTTTTTTCAGATCAAATGTAAAAACTCCTACATTTTATGGTTTGATTATTGTATTGAGTTTAAAATGATAAAGTGAATGGTTTTTGAATGAGAATCGTATACCCATTTTTGTATATATCAGGTATAAATTGATGAAATGTAATGTTCTAATATTGACCGTATACAGGAATCAATATCTTATATTAATTCAGAATTGGATGAATTAGATAAGTAATTTTATCGTTTGAAAAAAGTTCAAGAAAAGAAACAAGAAGCAGCTGCATTAGCTGAAGAAAAAGATAAAATTAATCTTGCTAAAGCTGAAGGTAAAACAAATGATTTGGAAATTGAAAGTGCAATTGAAGGTATCAATATAAAAGCAGCTGATAAAAATGATTTACTCGAAGAAAATGAAGACGATGTTATATTTTAAAATTTGTATTTTATAATAAATTATTACTAGTAACTGAAGAATCTTGTATTTATTCTATTTTTTAACAAAAAATTCATTTTGCAATGATTGATAATGGTGAGAAAATAATGATTCAACATACCAATTCAAATACTTGAGATAGAAGAAAATTGCTCATACTAATGTTACTCAGAATCAAGACTAGATCACAACCATAACATTTGATTGAATAGTTCTGTAATTTTTTGACCTAAATTTAAAATTTTAGTTGGTATTCCTGCTTCCCTTGCACCTCCAAAAAGCTGCTGCCCAAACAAGATCAATTATCAAACTGGATCAGTATGGCCAGGAGAACATTCACATAAAATTGTCTACAAAATTTGCAAACAGCTATAGTTTATAATTCGATTAATGTCTTTTATCGAAAAGCTAAAAGTGAATAACATTAGTATGAGCACTATATACCTATTTTAAAAATATCAAGTGTAAAGTTGACATGCTAATATTCTACCGTTGGAGTTATAGAGGAATCAATATTTAGTCAGTATGGCCAGGATGGGCATTTTGTTAGAATCAAATGTAAAAACGTTTACATTTTATGATTTCATCATTGTATTCAATTCAAAATGATAAAGCGAATAACATTAATATGAGCTTTGTAAACTCAAATGGTATATATCAGGTGTTGAATTGATGATTATAGATTTAAACATGTTTATCTGTAAAAGACGTGCACAATGCACTCAATTGTATCTTATCTACAATTTTAACATATTGATGATATCAGAACAACGACGAACATTTATATCATTTTTCACATTTGGATTACTCAACAACATCTTATATGTAATTATTTTATCAGCGGCCATTGATCTCGTTGGTGCATCCACACCAAAGGCAATTGTATTATTATCTGATATCATACCATCATTTTCAATCAAACTTGCATCACCATTTTTCATCCATCATATACCTTATAACTTACGAATATGGAGCTTGGTAGGTTTATCCTTTTCCGGAATGGTCTTAATTTCATTGAGTCATGGGATTAGTTTTAAAGTTATTGGAATCATGTTTGCATCATTATCATCAGGGATTGGTGAAGTTAGTTTTCTACAATTGACACATTATTATAAAGATAAACAAGCCATTGGTGGATTTTCAAGTGGTACTGGTGGTGCTGGGTTATTGGGTAGCTTTATATTCATGATATTAACAAATGTTATTGGTATACCAGTTTGGATTGTATTATTTATGTTGTCATTATTACCATTTGGATTTGTAATTGTATATTTTTGGTATCTCCCAAAAACAACATACGATGAACTTGTTGAAGAACCTCATATTGTGAATGATTGGAAATCTATAATTGAAAAGATCAAACCATTGGTTATTCCATATATGATTCCATTGACCACTGTATACATCAGTGAATATATAATCAATCAAGGTATATCACCTACATTGTTGTTCCCAATAGATGATCTACCTAATTGGATTTTCAATAGTTATAGAGACATTTATGTTGTGTATGGGTTTTTATACCAACTTGGAGTTTTCGTATCACGAAGCTCAATAATGTTTGGCATTAGATTTAAACAATTGAGCATCCTTTCAATATTACAATTTATAAATGTTTTGATATGTTTGATACAATCAATGTATAAAACCCATTTGGATCTATATGGTGGTTAATGATTTTGATATTTTACGAAGGGTTACTTGGTGGATTATCATATGTGAATACATTTGTATCTGTTAGTGAAGATGTTTCAAAATCAAGACGTGAATTTAGTATGGGGTGTGTAAGTATTAGTGATTCCTTAGGGATAGTTCTTGCTGGTTGTATAAATTGGTGGTTAGAAGTGAAATTATGTGATTATCAGGTAAGACATGGTCAACCATGGTGTAAAACTGGATAGAAATATATAAATATATATAGTTAATCTCGGGAAGAAAACTGGTAGCAACTATATTTCTTTGATTTCAAAATGTTTCGAATAATTCGTAGAATTCATACAAACAATTTTGCATTTGTGTTTGATATAGATGGTGTTTTAATTCGTGGTAAGCAAGCCATTAAGCAAGGTAAACCAGCGTTACAATTACTCAACAAGTATAAGATCCCATACATTTTAATGACAAATGGTGGTGGTGTAACTGAAGCTGAAAAGGCACATGAAGTCAGTAAGATCCATGATAATTTACCAATTTCACCGTTACAAGTTGTACAAAGTCATACACCAATGAAAGCATTGGTTGAAAAACATTCAAACGATCATGTTTTAGTTGTTGGTGGAGATGGTGATAATGCAAGACAAGTTGCATTACAATATGGTTTTAAAAATGTAGTCATGCCAATAGATATAATCCATTCAACAAGGACGAAAATATCACCACATTGTATGTATACAAGTGAAGATTTTGAAAAATTTGCAAAAAAAATTGATTTATCAATTCCAATTAAAGCAATTTTAATCTTTAATGATCCAAGAGATTTATCAAGTGATGTACAAATTGTTCAAGATTTGTTAAATTCAGATAATGGTCATATAGGTACATTTCGAAATGTTCATCAATTGAAGAACCCACAAGAACCTTCAATACCTATAATTTTCAGTAATAATGATTTTGTTTATTCAAATGATTACAATTTACCTCGATTTGGCCAAGGTGCATTTAGAATAATAACTGAGGCATTGTATAAAGAAGTTGTTGGATTACAAGGGGATTTGAAATTAAATAGTTTGATTATGGGTAAACCATTTAAATTACAATATGATTTTGCTCATCATATCTTAATCGATTGGCAAAATAATCTCGGAACCAATCATGATAAACAGTTATTACCAGAATTGGGTCATGTGCCTGAACAATCACCATTTGAAAAGATATACATGGTTGGTGATAATCCTGCTAGTGATATTGAAGGTGCAAACAATCATGGATGGGAATCAATCTTATTAAGAACTGGAGTATACAAAGATCAAGATTGGGATACAATCAAAGCAAAACCAACAGTTGGTGTTTTCGATAATGTTGAAGATGCAGTTAGATATGTATTACAAAAGCATGATGTAATTGATAAATAGAGAATAGACAGACAGAAAAAAAAAAATGACATCCGACACTTTTATGCAGACTGTAGATTATTCTTAATTTTCTGATTTCAAAGCCTAACCAAACCAACACTGTTTGCATGTAGTGAACGTTAGGTACGTTGGGTTGATAAGATTTAAATCATAAGGAATTGATAAGATTTTGAATAAAAAAGAAAACTAAATTCTTACTAAACATGGATATATATTTATCCCACAACAATTAAAAACAATAACAATCATAACAATCACGAATTACATAATTGATAAAACTCATAAATTTATTATAATTCCAATTGTAATTTCATAAGCACAATTACATAATAAAGAATTATATTATTTGATAATCTAAGATTATCATATTTAGTTCTTCTAGCCGCTTAAATATTTTTGTTTTTGTAACTAAATTTCATCTTTCTTCTCTAGATTCAAATCTTAATGTACCTTTTGTTATAATCATATATGTAATAGATTCTAAATTGGTTGTTATTGATGATCTTAGAAATGGGCTTATTTTTCAGATGTTACACTACCCTTCTTGATTGATCTTTTTTTCCATCTCCTTGCTTTTTTAAATCTTAAAATCATCTATCATGTAAATCTGGTTGATAAAATCTTGTAACTTTACGATTGACGTTTTGTTGTTTACGTTTTTAATTTGCTCATTTTATTGTTGTTGATGTTGATTTCAAAATATTATAACCATAATAATCAACATACTCATTCAACAACTACTTAAAATAAATTTTTATCAAATCGTAAATCATGTAATAAAATTATGGATTAATTTTTGCAAATGTTCTATTTTTTAAGAAATAAAAAATATTATATTTTGTACCTGGTGTTCTTATAAAAGGGTGCAATCATACAGTTTCAGGTGTGTTAATCTAAAATTGTAGATTGATTCAAATTGGTATATCCGTACGATAATTTAAGCGAAAGTATTAACTAAAATTTTTGTTGGATTTGGTTGGGTAAAAATAATTTATTTATCTTGTGAAAAATTGGTGACCCAATTGATTAGAATTTACGATATTCTTAATAATACGAAGGGGGACAAAAGATAGAGGTGATCACTTTTTTGAGGAGAAAGAAATGGTGTACTTTAAACAGCAGCAATTATTGTTTAATTTGATGATGACTTGATAATTTCACATTGCAATAATATTATTTTTCAACCATGGAATTATATGAAATAGAAGGTTTGAATTATTAAACCAAGAAAAAGACGAAGCGAAGAAGTGAAAAGAAGAAAATAAAAAAATAAATATAAAAAAAATAAAAAAAATAAGAAAAAAAAAAGATCGATGCAGAAGCGGTTAACTTATAAAAAAATTATAAAAAATCATCGATCGGGGAGAGGAGTAAAAAAAAATATTATTGTTCTCGGCTGTTGTAGGAAATAACGGATTTACAATATAATAAATAATTTTTTGTTACTATTTTTAAACTACCATTAATATTACCACCTAAACCACTTGTTACAGTCAAAAAACTTTAATCAACGATCATAAACAATCTTTTCCCATCTTCGTGATGATGTGTCTCTCCACATAAATAGTAGTATGTCATTTAAAAAATCAATTAACCAAGTGATAAACCCGATGATGTAGAGAAAAACTTTAAAGTAATAAATAAATATATAATATGTATTAATTAGATCTAGTGACGAATTAAAGGTATTAAAGGATAGCTTTGTTGAGGTGGATAATTTAATGGTGGTAATGATATTTTAGCATTGGTTGGAGGTGTAGCATTATTAGTAGTTGGAGTATTAATGGTTTCATGATTTGGTTGTGGTAATTGATTATATACAACAACTGGATTTGTTGAAGTTTGTGGTTGTGGTTGTGGTTGTGATTGTTGGTTATTATTGGTATTTTGCTTTAAACTTTCATTCAATAAATGTTTCTTTATACTTATTCGTCTACCATTTTTACCTTTTGTAACTTTATTATTCAATACTTCTTCTGCTGCTAATGCTGCACCTTTTCTTTTCACCAACTTAGCATGGAACAACCCACATGCATTACATAAAGTTCTTACACCTTTTGGTCCACGTCTCCATTCGGGTGTTTCTGTAGTACCACATCTATGACATTTATTTGTTGGTTTATTAACAACTTCTGGCATATTATAATGAGGAATCATATTGGCTGGTGGATGATGTACAAGATGATGTGGATGATGAGGATGAGGTTGTGAAGTGGTATAATACATTGGTTGTGGATAATATTGTGTTTGAGGTAAATAATGAGGAGGTGGTGCTTGTTGTTGTTGTGGTGTATTTATAACTGGAGATTGTTGAGGATGAGGATGATATTGATAATATGGATAATTAGTTGTTGGACTTGTAGATGCTGATATTGATGCATTATGTGTTTGTCTTATTGGAGACAATTTAGATTGTGGTTCTACAAATTGTTGCTGTTGTTGTAGTTGTGCTGATGCTGGTGGTGGTGGTGGTGGCTGTTGATTGGTGATACTAGGCAATGAAGAAGATGCCGGTGTTGAAGTCAGTGATTTATATGGTAATGATGGAGATGGTAATTTGGGTATTGACTTGGATTGATTATTAGCCAAAATATAATTTGATGGTGATGTAGGTTTAACAGGTGGATATTTTAATGAAGATGGTGCCAGATAATTACCAATATTTGGCAATGCCTGTTGTTGTTGTTGCTGCTGTTGTAACTGTTGTTGTGCTTGTGGTTGGTAATCTTGTGGTAATCTTGGTGATGTCAATTGTTGATGACTTGATGATTCATTATTAATATTATTATTAATAATTAATGGACGCGATGAAGTTAATTCACTAATAGATGGCAATCTCATTGGTGTTGCAATTGAAGGTAAAACAGTTGACATGGTGACAGAAACTGTATAATAAAAAATTGACAAGTAATAATAAATTTAAATTGAATTAATAATTGATTGATGGATTGATGAATGATTAATGAAGTTATGATAAATAGTAAATGGAAAGATCAGATAAAGTAGAAACTCTGATCAACAACGATATATTTGAAATCAAGTCAAATTTGGTGTGAAAGAAAAATTAAACGATATTTATACAAACCCTAACAAATATATAATTATATATATATTAATTTATACAATACATTTTTTATTTAAGTTTAACAGTTTTTTTTTTTTTTCAATTTTTTTTTTTTTTTTTTAATTAAACAATTTAAATTTTTTTTTTTTTTAATTTTAATTCAAAAAAAATAAAAATATATTTATATGATGTCACAAAATCAATTATTACACAAAATATACTTTTATGGAATGAAACGAAGAAATAAAAAATTATCTTAATTCGATTAACATGTTTAGATATAAATAAATAATAATAGAAATTAATTGAAGTTTACATTCATTTGAAGCAAGAGACCCTCCTCAATTTTTAAAGGAATGAGTTTAGTAAAATTTTTGATTTGAACAACTAGTAATGGTTTGTATACATTGTGAAAACAATAAAATTTAAAGATAACTAGAAAATTTAAAGTTTTAAGATTCAATCTTTAAAACTTTTATTATCTCTTGATGATTTAAATTGAAAAAAGCTTCAATTTTTATCGGTTGTTGTATTTTAAAACACCTATTCCACAGTAGTGTTAATTTTAACTTTGTTTAGATTAATTTATAGTCATTTTTGTATTTTAATGTTTCATATTTCAATGTTTCTAATTTTATGTGGTTTATTTTTCTTCTACTTCTTCTTCTTCAATTACATGAATTCTTGGGTTTCTTATAGCTTCTTGGTTATTGTTATTATATCTTAGTCAATTATTATTTTAACTAATATATCTCTTTACATTTTGTAAATCATTCATTTTTACCCTTGGTTACATCATAATTGAATTAAAAAATTTAATTTTCAAACTGTAAAGCGTTTAACTTTACTTACATGAACATTTAAATTCCTTCTTTAGCATGTTTTTCCTAATATATAATTTTTAACTCATACTACTTACACATATATTTTTTTTAATTCGGTTCGATTCATTTTTTCGACTATTTCCTTCTTTTTACTTCAACTTTTTTTTAACTTCTCTTAAATTTTTTTGATTTTTCCTATTGATGCATATTTCTCTCTTTCTCACTATTTTTTTTTTTATTTTTCCTCTATTTTTGATTTCAACCATCAATGTTTTTTTTTATTAAATTCCCTCCTTAATTTTATGGGGCCCTACATGATCATAATCTCGGCACTGGGAATGACACACGAACAATTACAATGATCAATTTTTAAATCTTATTTTTGATTATAATCTTCCACCACCACCACAAAAAGTTAAATTGAGATTTTGACCAAGCTTTTCTCAATAAACTATTACTACTAAGTTATGATCCAACCTATTCTTTCATGCTAAATGATACACTCATCGTATATGAGGAAAAACGTTTATTGCAATATTATCGGGGTACAAAAAGCATGAAAGCTCCAAACCCTCCTCCATGCGTTTAGAATTATCTACTCATTTCTGATGATAGACGATCCATTTGTTTATGCAGAAGTTCTAATTATCAAATTATTACTACAAGAGACAAAGGGCATAAACAAACAACAGAGACAACAAACTGTCAATCAAGACAGACAATTTATAGTTTATCAAAACCCAACTTTGTAGTTAAAGTTAAATTTTTAACAATACTAACTCAACATCAACGAGGGTTTGGTTAAAATATCAAAATTTCTACCATCATCCTCAATTGGAAAACATTTCACTAATTCCTAAAAAAAAAGTCATGAGACTCAAAATTTCATCTGTCCTTCTCCATTTTGTGTATCGTTTACAAAATCGAAATCGTCAAGAAAAACATCAAATAATTCAAAAAAAAACCCAACCAAAAAAGGTTAAGTGTACCAAGAAAAAAAGAAAATTAATAGACTAAAAACTTGTGTGTAATTGTTTAGTAATTGAGAAGGAAATATTCAACTGTCAATCAAATAAAAATTTGATTAAATCTCGTTTCTCAACCTCCTCAAAGTTATAATAATAGACATAAATTTGACAAGTAGGATAACAATAAACAATTGTAACTTTAAACTCGGGTTGCCATATGAATTGTTATTGTTTGTTGTTGATCATTCAATTCATCATATTAACTCAAAATTTTAAAGCCGTGTGTGTTGGAAATAAAAATAAAAAATGAGTGGATGAAAAAAAAAAAAATCTAAATCTAAATCTAAAATCTCTAAATCTTACCTGACTTTTTTTTTATTATTTTTTATTTTTTTGGCTTTGTGTAATTTTTGCAATGGAGAAATTGATTTTTTTTCCGTTTCGTTCAAAGTTGCAAAAAAATATTTATTCCTTAAAAATTAATCAAAGTTCAAAGACTACATTGTGCTAGTAGGTTATCAAATTTAATGTTTAATAGTTGTGAGTGTTACATGGTTTTAAACTTTATAGTTACTTTTTTGACGTTATAATAAGGTGGTGGTTACATTAATCTCCTGGTTTTACATATTTTTTATTTTTGACACTTTTTTTTTCATATTGATAATGATTTATCCTAACCAATGTAAAGGGTTGCATAACCATATAATAAAATGTTATTGTTGGTGAAAAGTTTATAAAAATAACATTTTTCTTTATACTTTAACCTTTGTACATTAATCAATCTTTTGCAAATCTTGCATTAACCGTGGATATCAGATTGATAAATCCAGATTATATATAGATTTGATAATTTGAGATAACCTTATGAGCAAAACGTACCTCAACTAATCAACAGGTGCATGGAACTTGTTATTTCCTTATAGATATAGTTTTATTACCATCTAAATCTTCGAACTAGACAACAGTGTGAGATTTGTCCCATATGACCAAATAAAAAAAATATCACGGGGAGATTAAAGTGTAAAACCTTGATTATATCACAAAAATAGTAATTAATCCCTGTTTTAATAAAAGTTGTTCCGTTAACCTTTATAGTTGAAGTTAAATACTTGAAAGAAAGTTAGTATCTAACCATAAACAATTCAACATGTTTAATGTATGAGCATCGGATGCATAGAGATCTTTTGTTGTTGATCTTTTTAATCATTTTATTTTTTTTTTTTATTGTTTGCATTAAGTTTGGGTCTTGAGATTGTTTAAAAAAATTAACTTTTGTGTAAATTAGTGTATAACATACCAAATGTATATGTACTGTGGCTACTCGCCAAAACATTTACCCTAGTAAGCAGCATTATTTAATAGAAGAAAGATATCATCATTAATTCAAATTGGATTCAAGTAAGAAATAAATATTGATCAGAAAAAGAAAAAAAGAAGAACTAAACACACTTGAATCAACAGATACGTTAATTGATTTATATAATTTAAAAAAAACTATATAAATCTTTCGATTTTTCTTACAATTAACTCATTCCCAATTTAAGTAGATTTCTAATCTTTATTTTAATTGCCCTTTTTTTCTTTTTTAGTTTTTAAATCTTAAATCTTGAAAATTTTAAATCGTTTTATTTTTCTAATTTTTTTTTTTTTATTGTTGTTGTTGTTGCAATTCCTTCTATTTTTCTATTTTTGCTATCTAATTTATTATAACCACTGATCTTTCCTTTAAACAAGCACCTGATTGTCCTTTCAAATGATGACTCGTAGTCTTTTCTTTACTATAAGTGTTTTTTTCATTAACCAATTTCTATTCCAAATATTATTATCCATCACCCACGTGTAATTACTATATTATATGTTGATACAATTACGATGAGACTACAAAATAATAAATATTAATATTATTAACTTACCCTGAATATTATTAAATCACTGTATAATCATGTATAATCTTAAACATCGTCATCATCATGAAATAGTACCCAAGAAATATTTATATATCAATCAATGTCTTATGGTGCTTCTGCTTGGTTGAACCTCGTTTTCTTTTGCAGTAATTATAAAACTTTCTAAATAGGTTTAGTTTAACTAGTAGAGATCCTTATAAAAGTTTATTTCTAGATAAATGTCTGGGATCTGTAAATGCATATACTTTTATAAGAAAATTGTCTGATTGTAGTTTAATCAATCGGAAACTGTAAAATGATAATCTTAAATTCGGTTTGCCGATTGCAAAATTTTTTTTTTTTCATTTTAGTCTTTTTTTTTTCTCTCTCTATTTTTCATGTAGGATGTGATTTTTATTTTTAGTTTGTTAGATTTTCCTGTTATTGTTTTTAGATGATGATATCGTAACCCTTTATATCTAAAACAATAGATCAATCAGTCGCATAAATCATCCCGTTATTTTAAATTTAATTTAATCAATTCCGGGTTCAATTTAAACAATCTTGAACCAATCATTTTTTTTTTTTTTTTATTTGCTATGTTTTTTTTAGAGTTTTTTTTTTAGATTTTGCATTCATATTTTTATAAAATTCTAGATGAACATTTTATTGATTCAATTGTGGGTGCATCTTACTTATACTTTTTGACATTTGGTTTTAGATGATACCAAATTTTGATGTTTTCTTTTTCTGTCCGTTGGTTTTTTTATGTATTGTGGATAGCCATCTCCGTCATGTGGCACCAAATATGAATCCAAGGACAAAACCGGTTGACATTCTTTTGTGATTTCGTTTAATCATGTACATTTTGCATGGATCATTTGAAATCTGTTATGTTTCTTTTCCTTTTACTAATTTTGACAAATCAATAAATTAATCGGAAATTCTTGTTTGTTTTCCGGATAATTGTAACAAATCAATGTGTATCCGATTTTGATACTATTACAACGTTTAGTTATGATATATTTTAAAACCCAAGCCCATTTGTTTGTCAATCTTATACAACCAATTGAACTTCAATGATTTGTTTACTACTGATAACGTCTAAGGTAATTAGTTATGATAAATTGTCTTAAGCCTCGTGATTTAGCTTTTTCAAATATCACCTTGTAACCACTTTAAATTTGTAGTAAAACTAATCAAGTACGTTCCAATATCTTTCTTTTTTGGATAGTAATAGATTTCATTGTGATAGGTAGACTTATATATTCTAATTTTGATTAACTAGTCATTTGAAGTTTAAAATTTTTACCATTATCTCACTGCTAATCGAAACTTTGCTCGGAACTCAAAAAGTTTATGAATTAATTTCAAATTCAAATTTAATGGGACCGATTGATGGAATTTATAATTAGATTTGTTTAACAACAAGATAAATCAACTGAAACTATAGAAAAACATGAGATTGTACTGTCTCATACAACAATAAAATGGAAGTAAGGTTGTATAAGATGATTGATAAATTAAAACATTGTTGTTGAATATAATGTCAATCAGTTGATGATGTGAGAATGACAACTGCTAATCATAAAGTGATTCTTTGGATATGGATGAAAAAAGCTACTGTCAATCATGCACTATCAAATTGATACATGCTTTGGTAGAGTTTGACATTTCACTTTATGTAATTGAATTTTATTTCCAAATGATCATTAAACGTCTTTGATTGTAATTGAAGGACATTGTAATATTATATTGTCTTATGAATTTTAAGAAGCTAATCTTCAGTATTCTGAAAGATTAATTAAAAACTCGGCTAAAGTTCTTGAAATATTTTGGCATTGGTTTAAATTAATTTACAAATTCCTAACTCAAAATTTGAATCACTTAAAATTCAATAATTTAACAATTTAAACAGTGTAAGTTATAATGCATAATAAGTTGGTAAATTTTTAAAGCAAATGACGTGACTTTTAGGATTACAAACTCTTACTATTTCTACAGTTAAAGTATGTTTAAAGCAAAGAGCCATTCACTGTTCGAGATTTGATCAAAACTTCACATAATCTGTTTAATACATTTACTTGAGGATCTGATAGTGTAAAGTTAATTCATCCCACTCATTTTTCGTCAATTGTTGATCCAAACGTCGAATTACATTATTGTCAACTTCTATAAAATCACCAACAAAAAATGAATTTGTACCTTCGTATTCATTTAATTGATTTGGAAACAATTTCAACCAAGTATTATCACCAAATTTAAAACTTTACATCCATGAGTTTCAAATTGATATATCCATGAATCTTGATTATACAATCTTTGTGAATTATCATTATCATCAGCTACATTTAAAATCCCATCTAAAACATTAGGTGTACCACCATGTAATATAACTTTTTATATTATCTGATTTTTCTTTTTGAACCCAGCATCGATTCATATAATCGAAGATATTATTCATATAAACAGCACCAATGCATTTCTTAACATAAAATTCTAAAAATGATTCCGTTGGTAACTTTTGTAATTGATATATATACATGGCAGGTTTACCTTTACATATTCATTTAATATACTTATCTTTCACCGATTGGATTAGTTATTACAATTGATTCAGTCACTTTCACTTTTACATTTCCTCAAATGGTTTGATCAAATTATCTTCTTATAACCTCGTCTTTAAATTGTAATTATAGAATTCAATAAGCTGACTCGATATTTATTTGATGTGTTTCGTGATAAATGGTGATTGTAATTTCGTGAAACTTAATTTAATCTTGAATTAGTTATATTTTACCAGAATTCATCTCTTCAATAATTAATCAAACCATATCATTTAACAATTATTAAATTCGATAACAACACAATTACGTAACACGACATCAATGTGTTTTAGTAAACCCATTAACCCAAAAGCTTTAGTTGGTTATGCAATATAATATCCAAACCTCATTCAACAAGGTTCATCAATTACCAATGTGCATCACAACATGCAAAAGCAAGCACATATAACTAAGTCCATTGATTTATACCAAGTTTGTTTAAATTACTTGCAGATCCTAATGTTCATTTCTTGGAATTGTATTGTATCATTCTAACTTGATGTTTTTCTTAGTGATTGTTAGTAAACTCATTGATAAAGACTAATCTGTTTGAGTATGGTACCATACTGATATATTATGTATAACTTTGATTTCAAGATTTGAAGAAATGTTTAAGAAAGAAACTTAAAAAGTAGTAAAAAGAAGAAAATAAATTAAGTGGAAATTTCAAGAAATATATACTTTTTTCTTTGTAATGGCTGCAAAAAAATAATTGCAATTTTGATATGCTCGGAAAGTTTAATATGTTGCAACTTTATATATGTAAAACATTGATATGCTTAAATATTAATATGCTGAAACACAGATATGCTGAAATAAGATATTTGATATGCTGAATCATCGATATGATGAAATAATAATATGCTAAGTGACTGATATGCTAAGTGACTGATATGCTAAGTGATTGATATGCTAAGTGATTGATATGCTAAGTGATTGATATGCTGTTTATGCTTCAGCTCTTTTCAATATACTAAATCAAAGTTAGTACACAACTTATTTGTTCTAAACAAATCACCTATCCATTTACTAAATACCAATATTTAAATTTACTTTAAGCTTTAGCCTATAAAAAGGCGCATTTTATGTAAATTAAACAATTATGTGATTGAAATTGTAAGGTTTGTATAACTTCAAAACCAAATCTTCCAATATCTGATGATACTCGGTAGCGTTTCTCTTTAATAAAAAGTTCAAATTGTTTGACTGTGAGGAAAACCAATAATTAGTGATTATTGTGATGGTTCTCACTTTGTTAAATAAAAATACTATTTGGTTATTACACTCCAATAAGCTATATTAAAGAGAAATGGCTTTGAGAAGTTAAATAATAAGTATTGAGAGTTGAAGATATTAGTATGAGAAGTAATTATTCGTGGCAAGTTGCACGACTTTTGCTGTTCGACAGTGAAAAATGAAATGAAAATAAAAGATGAGAATTAAGTATATCTAGGGTTTAGTTTAAGTATATAAAGAAGTATAAAGTTAACACATTATTGATACAACTCACAACAGGTAAATAGCGAATGTTTGGTTAATCAAGTAAAGTATTTAATATAAGCTAAAACAAGTACATAGAGCTTAAGTGTTATTTGATGGTATTGTGATTTTAGAGAAGTACAATATCCATCCTGTTCGTAACTGATTAGAAATGAAATCAGGACGTGACAGAAAAATGGTGGTCCCTAGCAGGAAACTCAATCAAGTCGACGTGGTTGATACTCCAGAACTTAACTAACCTTGGATATACTTCACCATATGTTTATCTAGTGGAATGCTAGCTAGAAAAGTTTTATTAAGTTAAAATTGGATCCATATAGTATGAAGATTAAAGTCAAATCAAATTGGGCTGGTCCTAATCAAATTGAATTATAAAGTTAATCTTCTGATGATGTATCTCGAGATGAAATAAATTGATGATAATTTATAGGACACATCTGGGAAACCATTCGACAAGTAGATGTCCACACAAGTCGGACGGGATGTTATATTATGTTATGTTATTGTATTACTAGATGATTAGTGATACAAATTATGAGAACTGTAATGAAATGATTATGTTTTAGAAGTAGAATGCATGCTACAAATCAAGATGGATTACAAGTTGATGTTATTATTATGTTTGGGGTTTATGATTAACTCCAGGTAGTCAACACAGAGTGGCTAATGATTAGAAATGTTATAGTATCATTAGATGATTAGTGATACAAATTTGTGATAATCGTGATGAATTGATTCATGTAAGTAGGATGATGAAGTTCTGCAAATCAAGAGGAATCACAATTTGGTTATGTTAATTCAATCAATAGGAAGATTGGATAACCACTTGGCTCAGAGATAGAGTAAGTCAAAGTATTAAAGTAGAAATTTATGATTAATTTCAAATAGTCAATTCCAAGTGGTATGTTCTTGGAAAAATAGTATAGATGGAACACAATAGATCAAAGGAGCTTCAAAAGAGAAGAATGAGTATTGTGTATTATACAAGTATAGATCAAAGAGATAATTAGAATTTTCAAGGTATGTTTAAACGAGAGAGATTTAAATAGTAGTAAATAGTCTGAAAGTTGCAATTTAATTGAGAAATATCAGAAATTTAAATGAACATGTTTTTAATGTCTCTAATTTTTGTTTCTAAGTTCTTTTTTAAAAATTCAACAAAAAAGCATTCAAACTTTATCAAGATGAATCATTATTATACATCTCTTACAGTATTTCTACTTTAGATTGTCTATTTCATTTCTGAATTGTTTTGATGGGAAAATTTTCAAGATATTTCTAATTATAAAATATCAAATTTTGAAACAAGTTATCCGCCACAAATACCCTCCAAGAATAATTCAATACAATCTGGCATATTTTATAAAATGCTATTATCGGTTACAGTGTTTTAGTTTCGAAATTAAAAGCAAGAATTTGATTGTACTTGTACTCTTTATAATATTCCCCAGTATTAACTAATGCGTATTTATTTGAAATTTGTTTGCAAAAATTTTTTGTTTCTGTGTATCACTATTCTTTGTCAATAATTCAACAAAACTGCATTCAAACTTCCACAAGGTAGGTCATTATTATATCATTTATACATTGTTCTTACTTCTAATCATCTAGTTCATTTCTAGTCTATTTCGATGCATTCAATCAACAGATATTTCAAATATTCACAATATCGATACACAAAGCGGTTAATATTTACAAATACTACACTAACATAATTCAATTCAATAATGAATACTGTATAGTACTCAAATAAGTTGTTTACACTGGGAGCTGTTAATTTAACTTTATTACTAGCGAGATGGTGTTGTGTTTTGTGTTTTCATCATATAGATTTTTAATTCCAAAACTTTTTATCGAAGCAATCAATAAATCAAGTCAACATGTAGTTCTATTATTGATTGTTTTACTTGTAGCTTCTTCCTGTAGCTTTAAACTGCTTATTTGTTATTTTATTATTGAAGTTTGGATGCATGAATTTATTGACTAAGAATTTTGTGATTTCCTAAGCACGGCGAAGCTATGTCAAAAAATTTCAAAATTCCATGCCAAATCCTTAGTTAATTTTTCACACATGTTCAAAACCAACGGTTTTAGATGTATATAATAAATTTCAATTAATCCAAAGCATCCAGATCACCCAAAAAGTGTTTTTAAGTCATTTTAAGGTCAAAAAACAACTGTTGAAAATTCACAAGCTCAAATCAAGCTCAAATAAAGCTTAAATAAAATTAGATCCTAACAATAGAATGATATTTTGGCTATTTTAACTCATAACCGTATTTAAATGTTTGTTATTTAGCTTCCATTTGTAATCATTGATGATTTGGATAACAATTGATAATTTGCACAACAATTAGGGTAAGATCACAATTAGTTTTGTAACCAAGAGAAGCCTACACATTTGGTTCATAATCAATGAATGTAATATTCTTATAAGATTAATGTTTTTGTCCTTATTAAATAGTTGAAAGATACAAAATTCAAAGATAAGGTAAAAATGGCTGCAAAACATATCCAACACAACAATAGGTTGATAGTAAATTGTTCAAACTTTTGTAGATAAATTTACGTTGATAATACTAAGGAATTGGTGCTTGGGCTACATATTTCCTTTTTTATACTGGTTTGACAATTGCTAGCATTTTTTGCAACACCCTTTCTTTCTTGTGTTTTTCAATAAGAGCTTCGCCAGCAAGCTTTGACAGTGACTTTATAACCTGATACAAATATTGGCCAAATCTTTTACTATCTACTTTTTAAAAGCTTTAATAGATGAGGTAATATGGAAGTAATGATGTAAGTAGAATACGGTATTACAATTTTACTAGTAATCTTGATACCTGAATACACTTCTAAACTACTTGTTCATATCTAAATTCAAAACTACAAAATCAGAATTGAAACTGATCATTAAAATCTTTGTATTTTTTGAATTTAAAATTTCAACTCTATTTGGAAATAGCTTGTAGGGTGATGTTATTCACGAGCGTTAACCAATCTTTTCCACACAAACTTTATATTAGTACTTGAAAATTCAACAACAGAACATCTTTGGCAATTACAGCACTATTTAATACATGATAAATAAATTACGAATTATCTTATATGATTGCAAAATTAAACCGGTAGCGTTTCTAAAAATGATGAAAAACAATTTTAAAGAAAGAAAAAAAGTTTAGTGAAACTTTACTATATTATTGTCAATCATTATTGAATATTTATAAGATATATATACCCTAATGACACAAGAGAAATACGAATACCCACCCATCCGTATGTATAAGAACATTTTAGAATTTGCAAATTTGTGAATAAGTTACTAACTATTTCAAAAATAGCATCTCAACAAGAATTGGATGATCATAATGTACCATTTTTCCATAGAGATAAATGTGCAGCACATTTGATCAATTATTATAAATGTTTGGATAAAGGAACATCATTTTGTAATAAGACCAAGGATGAATTTTACAAGTGTCAATATATTGCATTGAAAGAAAGATTGGATGGTAACACCAAACAACATCATTAAAAAGACAACCAACCAACCAACCAATTGAAGAAGAAAAGGAGAGAGATTTATGATTTAGGAGATATGAGATACAACATTTCAATACATATTGGAATGAAAATTTTACTGCACAAAACTTTTTAAAAATTTAGAAAATATAGTTGATTTGCATTGATAATATATATATATACAATATCAATTACAGTATCAGCTACGAATTGATCAACTTGGATCATCATCATCATCATCATTGAGATAGCAATGTTTATTAATCTATATTGGTTGTAGTAATCTATCTATCTGATCCTGTATACAATGTCTGACTTTGCAAACATTTTTATTGGGTAGTTATTTTTCTTTTCTCAGTAAATTTTAAAACTCTTAGAGAAAAAATTCAAAGGTCAAATCTGATATAAATTGCATCATCATTATATATAAACCATGTCAGTAACAGAATTCCCACCACTTCGTATGTACATGTCAATGGAACAAGATATTTAAGATGGAAATACTAACTATAGCCTAGTTTCACAAGATGATTGTCAGAAATATAAAGTACCATTGAAATGGAGAGATAGATGTGCTGCTTATTTTGCATTATATCAAACATGTTTAATTAGAAAAAGTGCAAATGGATCAGTTGATTGTCATCATGATAAACATTCATGGGAAGAATGTGAGAATTTAGATTTGATTAAAAGACAGAATGAATTGAAACAAATTAAACAACAAAGAAAACAAGAATTATCATAAACAACAACACCATCATCAAAATTAACATCATCATGAACTTACGGAGGGGTCAATATTGTAACATAGATTTAATATATACAAAAAGAAAATGGCATTAAGTTGAAAAATTTTGTACAATTCAGAAACTGCATATTCAAAATGATCTTTTGAATATTAAAACATTGAAGTCATGTTTCAAGTTGTTAAATTGTAGATTATATACATCAATTTGTCTCCGCTGTCCACACTCTATAACCAGTTCAGAAGGTATATAAAGCTCTATCTAATGTTCGGAGGTATTCTAAATTACTATCTAAAGAAAGAAGAAAAAGAAGAAAAAAAATCTAAAAAAATATTCAGAACTTGATTGAATATTTTAATCAGAAAAAGTCGTGTGGGTTTAATTTATTTAGGGTCAACAATTGATTATCATGTCTTCACAAGAATTGAAAGTTGCATCAACAGAGCCGGTACAAATTGACGATGGTGATGGTAAGAAGGATGTAGTTGAAGAAGTTCCAATCAACGATGAACCAAAACAATCAGAATCAGAATCAAAACAAGATATTGAAACGCCACCTCCACAGCCACCAAGACCAAAAGATCCAATTGAACAAATTAAATCAGATTTAAAAGATGCTTTCCCAAATATTGAAGATAAATATATAGTTGCAGTTTTGATTGCTTCTCAAGGTAATACAGATTTGGCTTTCAATGCGTTATTATATATATCTGATCCAACTTATAAACCTGAAATTTCAATCCAACCACCACCATTACCACCAAAATCAAGTTCAAAATCGGAATTGACTGATGACGAATTATTGGCAAGGAAATTACAAAAAGAATTTGAATTGGAAGATGAAAGAAGAAGAAGAAAACAAAGAGATAGAAGAAAACAACAACAACAACAAGTACAAGAACCATATAATGATTCACCAGATGAATTTGAACAAATTAAAGAAACTTTCACACAAGGATTCGAAGAAGCTAAAACTACAATAAATGGTTGGGTCAGTGGATTAGCTAAGAAGTTTGATCAAAATCCCCAACAACAACAACAACAGAATCAACAAAATCAACAACAACAACAAAAATTGTTTGGTGCTTTAGGTGGTTCATCATTTAATAATACAAAGAATAAATCAGCTAGGTTTGATGAAGATCCAGAAATCATTTCAAATGATTTCCATGATCGAATTAAATTAACTGATAATGATTTGGATGATGGACCAAAATTACCATCAAGGCCAAAACAAGAAGAAGATATTAAAAAAACTAGTGGTGGTGACAAAAAATGGCAACCATTAGAAACTGATACCAATACTAATTCAGATGCTTTCTTGGTAACTGATTCTGAAGAAGAAGAAATCTCAACTGCTGCTGCAACAACTGGAACTGAGAAAAAATAATGATACTTTGTATAGGTTTTTTTTTTAATAAATGGTTGCAAAACTAAAAATTAATATTATATATTATTTATTATACAAGAATGGAAAACTCTATACATGAAAAATATTTTTAAAAATTGAAAAACCCCCAATGAAATGAAAACAATTGAAAACTGAAAAAAATTCAAACTAAAACTAGAAAACCAAGAAGCTTATTTTGGTTTATCAAACAAATTAAGCACTTTATACATTGACTCTTTACAATCTTGTTGACTATTAAAATCTTTGACAACTTGATCTAAACAAGGATGATATTTTGACCAATTTATATTGGGACTCTTTAAAATTTGATTTGGTTTTGGTAAATTTAATTCATTATTGATTAATTTTATAAAAAATTTTATTGTTTCTTGTTTATCATTATTTAAATTAAAAAATTGTTTTAAATTTGATAAATGAGAAATTTCATCTTGAATTTGTTGTGATTTCGTTATACTTAGGTTTAATGAAGATGTCAATGCAATATAATCTGGGTTTTGAACCAACTGGTTTGTTTGTTCATGAAAGATGGGTGTATCATCAATTATAGACTCGGGTGGCGTTGATGGATATATTTGATTATTATTATTGTTATGATTTCCAACACGCTTTTCATCAATGTCTCCTAAGAGTTCATCCTCTTCTTCTTCCTTCGGTGTTAGCAATGGTGAGTGCTTGAACCCGTCGATGTCATCTGGTAGATCAAATGATACTGATTTACCACGATACTGTTTAACATCTTCATTCATTATTGAAATGAAAAAAAATTAATGTTGCACTTAATCACTTTTTTTTTTTTTTCGATTGTCCGGATTTTTTAATCTCTCCCGTTTTTTTTTTTATTTATTTATTTATATTTATTTTTATTTATTTTTTTTTTCAACATCTTGTTTATTCATCATATTGGCATTTTCACTGATTACAATTCCCATTAGATCAATAACTATTGGATCTACAGTAAATAGATGTGATGGGTTGTTGTAATCAATGGTGATTGTTCATGATGTTAATTGGTTGAGATGTCTCAATTATACTTGCTGTTACTTTAATTAAATTGACATAATTAAAAATTTTTTTTATCTTTGCAACTTCTCCGACACAAAAATTATTTTACACAAAATAAACATGTTGCAAATTTGCACCTGTTTTACAATAATACTATGATTTATAGGTACAACCACATGAGTCAAAGAACCATGAAGCAAAATCATATCTTAATCAATGTTAGGTTTTGAATTTACATATGAGAAGGCGGTCCTAGTTGGGGTAATTCTAAAGGGGTAATTAATTTAAAGGGGGGTAAAAAAATATTTAAATCAAAATATGATTTTCTTCATTACTTTCGTGATTTATTCATCTATTTACATTTATTTCTTACCCTTTGGTAATTGTTTGGAATTGTTCCCACTAACAATGTTTTTCACTTTATCTACATCCTTTTTAGCTTCATGAGCCATTAATTTATATCTCCAAAACATACCATGTTGATCTTTTAATTTTTGTTTCTTCTTTTTCAATTCTTTATTAATAATTCCAAATTGTGCATCATAAGGTATCCCAGCTTCAGCTTCTTGTAAAGTTTCTTTTCCAAATAAATAATCAAAAATTCTACCATCTGACCAAAAAAATCCTTTTCTATCAACAATCCACAGTTTAGTTCTACCAGATGGTAATTTTTCATTCAATACAAAAAAGAAAAATCCTTTATCTGAAGTTCCATAAAATCCTTTACCTGTCCAAATTCTAGTTGTTTTCCTTCTTGATAAACTCTCCAATGCAACGGTATATACTGGTGTTGGTTTACCTGGAACTAAAGGATATCCAGTAAATTTAATAAATTCTTTTGGTCCTGGCATATACCATATTCTTCTAATCAATTTTGTTGGGAAAACAGCTGATAAATAACTTAAACCAAATACTAAAACTGATGGTATTAAATACATACCTAAAGATAAGATATATTCACGTTTTCTAATAATTTCATTAGTTTCTTCCTTTTCATTTTCATCATATTCTTTATTACTCAAGAAAAAAGCCCATTCTAATAATACACATGCATATATGAAAAATACAAATGATGCAGCAAAGAAAATTAAAAAATATAATCGATGTGGTTCAGCTTCATAAATTAATTCTGGTTTTGTTTTATTTTTTAAAATTGTAATAACTTGTTTAAATGTGAAATCTTTACCAACTTGTGGAACATTAGGTCTTGGTAACAAAGTGGGCACGTTTTCTTTTCCCAATGGCCATTTCGGTATTCTATCTTTTAAATTATTTGTTTGAACTTGTTCCCCTGGGATATGTAATTTTAAATTTTGCCATTCTTGTTGTGAAGGTAATTGTTTCTTCAAATTTGAATCTGGTAAATCATGATTCTTTTTTGTAAGATTTGAATTGTATCTTAATAATGAGACTGGTGGTAGTATACTGTTTCTACCTATTCTTGTACCAAGTCTTACCAAAAACATTTTGAATCAAAAAATTTTCACCAAAGAAAAAAAAATATTTTACTTTCTTCTTTTTGGTATACTTGATTCTGCCTTTTTCAATTGTACTGGATATTGACCAATATATTTCCCATTCATATCTCTAAAAGCTTGTAAATAATCTTGGGCAGATTCAAATGCAACAAAACCATATCCTTTGTTTTTCCCAGTTTTTTTATCAATTGGTACATGAGTAATTGTCATTGATTCATATTTTTGAAATGATTGATTTAATAATTCATTGGTAACATCAGGTCCAAGATTTCCAACAAATAATCTAAAATGTTTTGGATTCCATTTTGGTTGTTCATTTGAATTTGTAATAGTTGTAGTTGATGTATTCTTCATTGAATGTAAGAAACTAGCTGCCTTTTTAGCACTCACATGTATCTTATCAGACCCTTTCTTCCCCGTTGGTACTGTCTTTTTAACTTTCATAATGATGTATTTGTTTAAAACTCTTCGCAAAAAATAATTATTTTATCAAAAATGTTTATACTATCAGAATTATCAGATTTAGTACGAATACCTCCAAACACATTTAATATACCGATACAACATGCTATAACAGACGAATTGCATAAGAAATACTCAAACAAAATCATATCAAATCTAGGTTTGGTCGTTTCAGTTTGGGATTTACTAGATATTAAAGATGGATTATTAAAACCAGGTGATGGTGGTTCATATGTTGAAGTTAAATTTAGATGTATAGTTTTCAAACCTTTTAGAGGTGAAGTATTAACCGGATGGGTCACTGAATGTACACCAATGGGGATTAAAGTAAGATTATCATTTTTCGATGATATATGGATTCCAAATAATTATTTATTTGAACAATGTGAATTTAAAGAAGTTGAAAAAGCTTGGGTTTGGAATATGGATGGCAATGAATTATATTTAGATATTAATGAAAAGATAAGGTTTAGAGTTGAAGAAGAAAATTTTTATAATATTAAACCAAAAACTTCAGATGAAGCTTCTGGTTTACAAGAAGTTACAAATAAATTACCTCCATATTCAATTACAGCTTCATGTCAAGAGTATGGTATGGGTTGTTGTTCATGGTGGGATGACTAAAATATATATATTAATTATATTGCATGTATTGACTGGTTGAACTAAATTTCAAATTACCTTTAATAACTTTATCAACTGCTTTTAAGAAATCTTTTTCATTTGCAACTTTTCTTCTTGCTCTAATTGCAAACATCCCAGCTTCTGTACATACAGATCTTAGTTCTGCTCCAGTTGCATTTGGACATAATCTAGATATTAATTCCCATCTTATATCCTTTTCACAACTCATTGTTTTAGAATGAATTCTAAAAATATTTGCTCTACCTTCTAAATCAGGTAATGAAAATTCAACTTTACGATCAATTCTACCAGGTCTTAATAATGCTGGATCTAATGTGTTTGGTCGATTTGTAGCAAACATAACTTTAATATTACCTCTTGGATCAAACCCATCCAATTGTGTAATTAATTCCAACATTGTTCTTTGTACTTCATTATCACCACCTGCTCCATCATCAAATCTTGCACCTCCTATAGCATCAACTTCATCAAAAAATATAATACATGCTTTTTTAGTTCTTGCCATTTCAAATAATTCACGAACCATTCTTGCACCTTCACCAACATATTTTTGAACCAATTCTGATCCAATGACTCTAATAAAAGTAGCATCAGTTCGATTGGCAACTGCTCGTGCACATAACGTCTTACCAGTACCTGGTGGACCATATAATAATATCCCCTTTGGAGGATCAATACCTAATTTAACAAATCTTTCTGGACTTAATAATGGTAATTCAACAACTTCTCTTAATTTCTCAATTTGTTCTTTACATCCACCAACATCACTATATGTCACATCTGGTTTCTCTTCAACCGTCATCATAGTAACTGATGGATCAATCCTTGGTGGTAATGGTAATTGTATTTCATATTTATGTCTATCAACACCAACTCTCATCCCTTCTTCTATATCGGTAGGACTGACTCTTTCACCTAATCCAACAACAAATTTAGCAATTTGTTTAATATTTATAACATATTTAGATTTGGTATCTGCATTTTGTAATCCAGTTGTTGATGTTTGTTGTTGAGTAGCTTCTATAATCTTAGTACACCTTGCAACTTGTAACGGTTGTTCTTCTTGCATCCTCTGTTTATCACCTAAAACATCCCATAAATGTGGTGGTGACAATCCAGTATCACTTTCTTTTATACCAATGTTTTCTTTTATTCTTTCTTCAATATCTTTTAAATCTTTTTCAATATGTTTAATTGGTGTTGCATACGGTGCAGCACCATAAGTTTTTAAAACTTGTATATCTCCTTCTGACAATGGCACTATCTTATCTTGACTCTTCTCATCATCCTCACTTGGAGCAACATACTTATCCCAATCTGCTTTTGGTGGCATTATTAATGTTTAGTATTATAGTGGCAACAAGTTGAAAAAAGATTTGGCTACAACGAAATAATTCGCACGACTATTGCAATAGGTAGCAACACCATAATCAAACTAAATCTACAAGTATTTATTAAAATCATATATTCATTACAATATTACAAGTATATCATCTTTGACTCGTTTCAAATCTTTTAAAACACTACCCTTTTCAATCTCATCATCAGGATTTATCGACATTAAATTTAATCCTAAATCATCCAAATTTTTAATTAATTCATTTATACCTTGTAAAATACGTTCATGATTCTTATTTTGTTCTTGTAAATTACCACGTACGTATTTCAAAATATTAAGTGATTGTTGTAAATAACTATTAAATTCTGTGATTTTTAATGCAAATTCTTCTTGTTCAATTTCTAAAAAATGTATAAATGCATTAATACTATATTTTAAAACATTAAATAATTGACTATACCAAAATAAAGATGATGAGATTGATAATTTATAATTTGGTTTGCTTTGATTCGATCTATCTGATCCTGCAATCATTATTGTAAATGAATAGAATATAAATTGTGATGCAAATTGTAATGATTTGGTAGTTGATAATTGATCTAATTCAGTTTGTAGATAATAACTTTGAAAATATATCCATGGAATTAAATCTTGTAAATCTGGTAATTGTGTAAATCTCTCTCGTATTTCTTTTGTTGTTGTAGAACCCCATTTACCAACATCACCAGAAATTGTCAGTAGATTCTCATTTGAATTAGTTAATATTGAATCTGTTATTGAATCTTGGAATTTCGCCAACGTTATATAATGATTAATTAATGATATATTTTCATCTTCATACAATCCAGTTTCAACTTTACCTTGAGTAATATATTTGTACAATGGAAATTGTGATGGTTTTTTCGAAAGTAAACTAAATTCTTTATCTAAATTATGAATTGACCAAAATATCCTCTGTGTTTCAATATCTGAATTTTCTTTATACAATTCAAATTTCACGACCGCTCTAGTTAACATTCCAATCAAATTCCACACTAGATCACCATTCATTGTGTTTATACCAAATATAGTCAATAATAATAACAACTTCATTCCTTCTTTATTAAATTCTTTAAATGAAAAATTCAACATATCGATAACATCATTCACATTTTTCTCTTTAAATATGTTTGTATAGTGTTGGGTGGTACATTTTGAATCATACAACAAACAACCAATACTCATTAACAAATAAATATCTAAATTCACAATTGATTCTTTTGAAAAATCAATCTGGGATAATTTTTTAAGAAATAAATCTTTATTTATAAATGGATATTTTAATGCAAAGTTCTCAAAATAATTCAAAGCAAATATTTTTGGTAAATCAGTATCAATAGCTTTCAATGTTGTAAATTCTTCATTAAAATTTGTAATTGTTATTGATTTTGTACTATTATGATTCAATCTATCAACTAAATCAACACGATCAATTTCTTTTGCTCGTCTTAATGTTGATGCTAACGCAGCTGTTGGTATTCTCTTGACTCTTTTCCTTGCACCATCATCACGGATTATTGAATCATCATTTGATAATAAGGATGAAACAGAAATTAATTTATGACTGGTGACACTTTGATTTTGATCTTGCTTAGTATTTGCAATGTGTAAAACTTGTCCTTGCTCTGGTAAAATAGGACTATCAGTCTTTTTCCGTTTCTTACTTCTGTTGACATATTCACAATCAGCTCCTGTTCTTAAGCAATGTGCACATTTTGGATAAGCTCTGGTACACTTCTTTTTCAACCTATAACATCTATTACAATTACTTGGATGATGTGTTTCTTTAGTCTCTAGTTCTGGTGAGCTTCTATTTGCATCATCTTTTATTTCTTCTTGTTCAGAAATCTTTTCAGATTCCGCTTCCTTTGTAGGTAAAATAGTTCTTAAATTTGATTGATTTGATACCACTTTCGGTGATGAAGTTGACAAAGGTTGTGTTTGTGATAATCTAAACTTACTAGCAATGGTCCCATTGCCCATCAGCTTCTTATAATAGAAATCCATAACCTATATGTTAAATGATAAATTTTTTTTTATCAGAAAAAGAAAAATAAAATCTGTGGTCATTGCTCAAATTAGTAATTTTCCGCCATTTCTGTGGCGGGTCGGCTTTAATCACGTGATGTGGTATATATTTTCTATTTACAATTTTTAAAAACCACCACCACAATTATTACACTGTTTCTAAAGGTGACTGTTGTTCTTGTTGTAATCTTTCATTTTTAAATGCTTCAACTGCTCTTTCTCTCATTATTTCCAACATAATAGATTGATCTTTTGGACTATAAATGGGTATTTTATCATGTTCAACTAATTCCAAATTCCAATGTTTATCTTCACCTCTTCTATATTCATTTTCCCAAAATAATTGTGTATCTTCCAATTGGAATTCATCTATAACATGACTCAAATCTGCAACTGCTTCTTGTGTATAAGTCGGTCTATATTGTCCTGAAAACCATATATTACCATCTTCATTTTTCTTTCTCATATCATTTGCTTGTTTTCTTTGTATTATATCTCTTGTTCTTCTCAAATCTAATAATCCATTAAAAGCAGCTACTGCATAATCATAATTTTTAAAATTTGCAATACACATTATTCTCCATAAATCTTGTCTTCTAGATGGCTTTCTATTTTGCCATCCTGATTGTTGAAATTGTTCATTAATTTGATCTTGATGAAATGCAGGTACTTGACTATATAATACTTGTCCTGAAAATAAATTTTTAAATATAAATACTTGTGGTGCTAAATTCAAATTTATTAAATCAGTTTCTGTTTTCCTTTTCCCTTGTGCCAACCTTGCACCTTCTTGTTTTCTCAACTTAAGCTGCTCGATGAGAAACTTTCTCATCTTCTTCTCTGCTCTTGATTTCATTTGACCCATCTTGAAGAAATTTCGTTAATTGATATTGAAAATTTTTTGTTAGTATCAACACTTTTTTTTTTCTCTTCTGACCCAAACATCAAATCTCAATGCTTCGATACATACTATGTCAATAATAACATGTATTATATATCTATTCATATTTGTTATATTATCAATTTGGAGTTATAAATATATATTTGTACAAGATTTGATTCATAAATATTCAAATCATCTTTATATACCAAAACAACAAATTATCAATTATTTAACAACCATTTCAAATACTTATAATTTGAATTTAATACAATTGAACATTGATGATCATATACAGGATGATTATAATGATTCTAAACCAAAGGAAATCTCTCATACACAAGAGACTAATAAGAATTTTGCTGTTGGTATATTATTCAGTTTAACAATCTCATCAAGTATTGGGCTTATAATTCTTATGATGTGTGAATTGGGTAATTATTTTGATGTTAAAACAAGATTGTTGTTATTCAAATTGACTATAAACATTTTAATGCTATTATTAGCTATACTCATACCTTATTCAATAATTAGTATATTGGTAAATCAAGATTTGACCCCTCAAAGATTTAAATCTTTTAAATTTGCATCTACAGGAGGTTTATTATTAATTTGGTTCTTTGTTTTACACAAATGTGGTGATTTAGCTCAGGACTTTAATCCCAATGATACAAACACTAGAAATTTGATTGAACGGAAAATTACCCAAGTTTCAATTGTTGGAATCACAATTTTAGCTATTCTTTCTGGCGTTGGTTCAGCTACAACTCCATACAATAATTTCAATTTTGAAAAGTATGTAAATAAATTATATGGCTTCGATAATGAAAAATCAAAAAACATTGGTGAAACCGAATTGAATGCAGCAATTCAAAATTATAATAATACATTGTTATTATTGCAGAAAAGAAAAAAAGAGTTAAATCTGATTCAATTATCAACAGGAGGTACTATCTATAATTTACCAAGTGCTAATAATTCCAGTGACTTCAACAATTCCCCAAGAAAATTTGGAACTATTTTACATAAAGTGCAATCTTTTGCAAATCTATCTATGAACAACACAGAGGAAAAAGATTTAGACATAGAAATACTGTCATTGACAAAGCTAAGGGAAACTTTATACCAAGATTTGATTAAAACTATTGAAAAATTTCAACAAAATAACATCAATTTACAAATTCTAGATAAAATTATTTATTGGGGTAATTTTTTCCTTGCAATTTATTGTATTTATCGTATTTTGAATGTATTTTTCATAAAATTACCGTTGCTATATTTTTTCAATACAGAATCACAAGTGAAAGCAGCTGTTGTTGAACCAAGTGAAGAGGCACCAACATCAAAAGATGCCTTAGCAATAACATTGTCCAAGTTAATTCTATCATTCATTAGTCTTCCAATGTCAGAAGCACAATTGGTCAATCAATTAAGTTTCATATTATCAGGTAGTTTATTCATTTGTTCATTTCAAAATGTTTTGACAACATTTCAATCATTTAGTAAATTATTTAATTCATCAACTACAAAAGTTTCAAAAAATTGGTTAAAACATTTGATTGTAGCTGAACTTCTTGGAGTTTATGTTATAGCTACTGCATTATTAATAAGAACAAACCTTCCAACAAATTTATCAAATCAAATATCAAAAATTTTATCATTATCAGGTTCTTCAACCAAGAATCCAAATATTACAATTGAAGAAGTTGTATTCATTGATAATTGGTTTGATAAAATTTTTGCATTATCTTGTTTCATAACCATTGTTGTAATTCTTGTAAAGAAATTCTTAAATGAAGATGATCTACATTCTACATACGATGAAGAACTGTTTATAGAAAATACTGAATATAAATTAGCATAGATCATTTTGCATCCAAATTGAGTAGTGTTGAAACACAAAAAAATTTTCAAAATTACTCATAAAGTCTAGACAAGATTATTCAATTTAAACAATTTAGATTTTTAACTAGAAGTTGTAAAAGAATGACAGTTTCTAATAGATCTACGAATATTCCATTTTCTAGGGAATCCTTGGAATCTGTATTGAAAAGAAGATTTTTTTATGCACCATCTTTTGAACTCTACGGTGGTGTTGCAGGTTTATTTGATTTCGGACCTCCAGGTTGTGCTTTCCAAAATAACATTATAGATGCTTGGAGAAAACATTTTATATTAGAAGAAGATATGTTGGAAGTCGAAGCTACAATGTTAACTCCATATGAAGTTTTCAAAACATCAGGTCATGTTGATAGATTTTCAGATTGGATGTGTAAAGACCCAAAAACTGGGGAAATATTTAGAGCTGATCATTTAGTTGAAGAAGTTTTAGAATCAAGAATAAAAGGTGATAAATTAGCAAGAGGTGAAACTATTACTGAAGAAGAAGATGAAGATAAAAAGAAAAGAAAGAAGAAAGTTAAAGAAATTAAAAATATTAAATTAGATGATGAAGTTATTAAAGAATATGAAAATGTCTTAGCTCAAATTGATGGATATTCAGGACCTCAATTGGGTGAATTGATTGAAAAATTTGAAATTACCAATCCATCAAATGGTGGTAAATTAGATCCACCTATTGAATTCAATTTAATGTTTGAAACTGCAATTGGACCATCAGGTAATTTAAAAGCATATCTTAGACCAGAAACTGCACAAGGTCAATTTTTGAATTTTAATAAATTATTGGAATTTAATAATGAAAAAATGCCATTCGCATCTGCATCAATTGGTAAATCTTTTAGAAATGAAATTGCACCAAGAGCAGGTTTATTAAGAGTAAGAGAATTTTTAATGGCTGAAATTGAACATTTTGTTGATCCTGAAAATAAATCACATCCTAAATTTAATGACGTTAAAGATTTAAAATTAAGATTCTTACCAAAAGATGTTCAAGAATCAGGTTCTAATGAATTGATTGAAAAATCAATTGGAGAAGCTGTCTCAAGTGGAATGGTTGATAATGAAACTTTAGGTTATTTTATTGCAAGAATTTATCAATTTTTAACAAAAATTGGTACTGATCCTTCAAGATTAAGATTCAGACAACATATGTCTAATGAAATGGCTCATTATGCATCTGATTGTTGGGATGCTGAGTTGGAAACCTCTTATGGTTGGATAGAATGTGTTGGATGTGCAGACAGATCAGCTTATGATTTATCAGTTCATGCTGCAAGAACAGGTGAAAAATTAGTTGTTAGACAAGCATTAGCAGAACCAAGAATTGTTGAACAATTTGAAATTGAAATTGCAAAGAAAAAATTTGGACCAAAATTTAGAAAAGATGCTGGTAAAGTTGAGAAATGGTTAATTTCAAGAACTCAATGTGAATTTGAAGATTTAAGTGAAGAATTGAAAAAATCAAATAAAATCATTGTTGATATTCCAGAAGTTGGTTCAACAGAATTAGATTCTGATTTAATTAAAATTGAAAAAATAACAAGAACAGAACATGTAAGAGAATATACTCCAAATGTTATTGAACCATCATTTGGTATTGGACGTATATTATATTCAATCTTTGAACATCAATTCTGGGCAAGAGGTGATGACGCTGATAGAGGTGTTTTATCATTACCACCAATTGTTGCACCAACTAAAGTTTTATTAGTTCCATTATCAAATGCAACTGATTTACAACCAATTGTTAAAAAAGTTTCAAATATCTTGAGAAAAGAAAAAATACCTTTCAAAGTTGATGATTCTTCAGCTTCAATTGGTAAAAGATATGCAAGAAATGATGAATTGGGTACTCCATTTGGTATAACCATTGATTTCGAATCTGTTAAAGACGAATCTGTCACATTGAGAGAAAGAGATTCAACAAAACAAGTTAGAGGTTCAATCGCAGATATTGTAGAAGCTATTAAAGAAATTACTTATAATGATGTTAAATGGTCAGATGGTACTGCTAATTTACAACATTTTGAATAGATTAAATATATAAACTAATATTGAAACTACTATTTTTATGTTGTATTGTTTTTTAACTTTTACATCTCTAATCCTGTATCATGAATAACATTTCATTTGCCACTTAATAAGCTCAAAACAGTTGAAACTTTAATAGAAAGTCATTATTGCTGTCAACATAATTGCTTGAGTAATTGAAAACATGAATAAGTTTAATATAGCATTTATGGTAATTTAAAGTATGTGAATATTATATCTCCTAATGTGATAGAATTTTTAAAAAAAATAGCATATTTGATATAACATTACATAAGTTAAGTCAAAGTTATTTAATTTATTATTAGGCTTACATAAAGAAATTCCAATGAAATTTAATAGTTAGTTTTCATGCCAGAAATTCTATATTTTACTTAATTTTAAGTATCTGAACCAATGATTTAAAAATTTTTTGATAACTTCTGTAAAAATCAAAATCTCAATGCATGTCCAATATAAATTATACTCATATTTAACGTCTTTATTACTTTAACTTTAAATAAACAAAATTGCTGTAAACTTTTAAATTTTTCGTTGCAAATTTTTAGTTCTCAAAGCGTTTTTTAACACAAACTTGTGCGCGAAATATACGATTGTTGGCGCAAATTTAAAACTCTGATTTATTTAAACGAATTAAGTATTTACGAACGGTTGAAACTTCATGAAACTACTAGTTTCTTATATAATGATAGATTGGTTATGAATTTCTGTAAGTTAGGCATAAAAGAAGTAAATTGGTACAAAGATTTAACAATTCATTAAAAATTATACATTCAAATTCAGAATTAAATAATCTACAGTTATTATATTACTTGATTATAAAGATATTTATGTTAATTAGCTTGTTTTAGATAACTCAGTAAAATTGACTAAAGGTCCTGTTTAATTTATTGAAAATTTTTGACATGGCTCCGCCGTAAGTTAGAATTTCACAAGCTCTACACAAATTCAAAGGCATTCAAACTTCAATAATTCAAGCAGTATAAGCTGGTCAAGATTACAAAGAGATGCTATATTTCAATTGCTGATGTGTATTGTAGTAGCTTATCAGGGTTTGATACACATGAGGTGATGTTTGTGCAAGACTTATACAACTCTCATTGATTTAAAGCTAGCACCCAATTAGAATGTGTTTCAAATTGATAGTAAATAGTTCATTAGCGTTTAATGGTACTTTAACATGACATATATTCAGTGTTAGGTCCTGAATATTTGGAAAACACCAATATAGTTTATTGAAATAGAATTTGCTCAATTTTGATTAAAATAATTTCTGAACTAACAGCATTGGTCAAATAGATACTAATCAACGCTTTACTGGTATACTGCTTTGATTATTCAACTTATTGAAGCTTGAATGTTGTATTTGTGAAGAAGTGTGATAAGCAGACAGAAAAAAAATAGGCGTATAAAATTTGATTATTTGCACCCAGTTTGAAGACTCAAGTTAATTGACAATTGAATTTGCCAATGTATAGTTAAATATATTGCTATTTACTAATCTGTTATTCGAAAACGAGTAAAATAATTGTTCATACGTTCTCACAAGTACTGTTCCTTGAAGTTATTAACTTCCTTTGTAGGTCATACGCAAGAAAGTTTTTCATAACAAAATATTTTGTGTTTAGGTATCACAAGTTCTTCTTCACAAATTCAGCATTTAAGCTTCAATAAGATAAATAATCAAAGCAATATAATCTTAAATTAATAATTTCTTTGATTCGAATACTTCATCGATAAATTTGACAAAAATTGAGCTCATTTAATAATGGTAGTCAATTATTAAGTTTTTTACACAATCATATCCTTTTATTCACTGAAAACTTGTATCAAATACCTGTAAGTCATTGACTAGTCATAAGTTTTTGTTTTCATTCATAGATCAGAGCTTAATTGAGTTTCAGTGTCTGCTATCTTTCAAATCATACCGATATTTTATTGCCATTTATTATACTCATAATCAAAAGCTGATTTGACTTGATATACTTCAACAATAAGTTTATAGTATTTCTATATAGTTTTGAGTAGCTTATAGTTTATTTATTGAAGTTTGATTGCTTGACTTTTGTGGAAGAACTTGCGAAACTTGAACTACGGCGAAGCCATGTCAAAAATTTTTCAAAGTAAATTATGTAAATTGCTTTAAACTCAGTATTCTATGTAATTATGGTTATGATTATGTGTCAAAATGATTGTAAAGCTAATTCTCAAACATTTTCTAGTAATTTGAAACTAAAATTTAAAATCTAACTATAGTTGGTGCTCATTAGATAAATATACGTCAATGGTTGACTAATTGATCTATTTTACGTTGTATTTTCCGTAAAATTTCGAAAATTTATTACTTCAACAAATTGTTGCAAAACTTTCATCAAGTGATAAAATTTCATTTTTTTGAAATATTAATGCTATGAAGTTTAAATAGCTCATATCAAATCTAACATATTCACAATACTTGAATCATGGAATTAGTATCATTTTCAATTTGTGATTGTCGCTTATAACTATTCGTGTACTTAAATTGTATAATCGGACTCGTAGCTTTAATTAAGTAACTTGAATCAATAAATTTATTTTCTAATTACACATACTTCAAATGCCATGTACAACTGGATTTAAAATTGGTGAGACTTGTATTGTAATTAAATACATAATCTGTATCCTCCCAATTCAGTTAATTTTTTATCGAATGCTAGCAATTTTCAGTTAATTGATTCTACATTAAGAGAAAGGAAACAATTTACAAATGCATTTTTCTCAACTAAAAGAGAAATTGAGATTACAAACTCATTGGATGTTTGCTTTCTTAATTGTATTGAGTTTACGAGACCTGTTTCCAGTGAACAAAGTAGAAGATATTGTGAATCTATATGTAAATTAGGTTTAAAAGCATAATTTTTAACTCATATTGAATTTCACATGGCTATCTTAAAAATTACTGTTGATGCTGGGGTTTATGTAATTAATATTGCTATAATACATCACAATTTTTGTAACAATATATCAATGGGAAAGATGTGAAAAAAATTTCAAAATACACCCGGAGTTTAGCCTCTCGGTTTTTCACTCAACGAAGTGGGTGAATGGTCTAGTGGTATGATTCCTCGTTTGGGTTTCTCAAACATAAAATTCGAGGAGGCCCTGGGTTCAATTCCCAGTTTACCCCTTTATTTTTTATTTTTTTGCAACTATATTTTTACACAAGTTGAGGTACTTGTTGTGGCTAAACTTGGCTGTCTTCTTTTTGTTAATTTAATTTACAATCTTGTTATTGGAGTTGGATTCTGAGAAAGTGTATATAATATTAAAATATTGTTAGGCGGCTTTGTTAGTACACCTTAAAATATTTTTCCCATACACTGATTCTCAAGTGAACCAATCATGGTAAATACTATTCAAACAAATGTTTCTGTTGTTTTAGGCATTGCATTAGGTAATAGTAAAAACTGCAGTTTCGAACTTTATAAAATTTTTGTCCTAATTCTGCAAAAAAAATAAAAGTTTGACGAAATTTTAATATTTACAAGTCAAGACGCAACATCGATGTTTATGCTTATTCTACTTCATCCTTTTTCCATGAAATGATGATTGTTTATAAAACTATTCATTTTTATATTAAACTACAAATACTTCTATTAATTTCCCAAAATCTAGTCCATCACCACTATGTACGTCAAAAATTTTTATACCATCCAAGTTAAATATACCTTTTGAGATACCAATCATTTCAATTTCAGTTTCGAAAACCATTTGAGGTTCTAATGGACCTATTCTTATATCATTATTCAATATTAAAACACCCTCTTCTGTATTATTAGCTCGTAAAGTGTTGTACAATGAGTATAATTGATTCTTGTTATATATGATCAAATCATTGGATTGGTTTGGTAACAAATTTGATGATGATACAAAGTTGCTACTATAATTTGTACTATAAACAGGATTAAAATTGATTGGATTTTGTACCAATAATGATAAATTCAATCTATTCAATGAATTGTTGATTGCTTGTATTTTCCAACTTGTTCTTTCACCTAGCTTTATGTCTAATTTACCAATAAACGTGAGTCGTAATCCTGATAATGAGGAATTATTATTTGTTGTTAAATTAACCGTTACCGATGATGTCATTGAAGGTTTGGCTAATTTCCGTACTGATGGGTTACTTGCACTAGGACTTTTCAATTTATATAAACTACCCATCATTGTTTTCTGACGAACATTTGTTGATTGCATTTGTGAATAATTATTTGTAGTTTTTAATGTATTATTGATAGGAGGAGCTATTAGACTGAAATCTAAATATGGAGTCCATTCAGTTTGTATAATATTACTTATATTTTCTAGTTTTTCATTTTGAACTTGCAACATTAACTTTATTGGAATAGGTTTTGAAAAACTTGTTTGATTTTCATTTTCATAATTTAATAATTTGTAAGTTAAATTGATTGAATCCAGATATTTAATTTTGATTGGTAAAATATCATTCATTGATTCAATTGAACCAGATCGAAAATTTAAATCTAATTTCAAAATATTAAAGTAATAATTTTGATCTTGTAACATTGTTGACAACTCTTCTGAACATTCTATATTCAATGTAGCTAAGAGCATATTGTTTCTACCAGCAGCTTTTGTAGATTTTAATTTTATCACTAGAGATACAGTAACAGGTATTTTAATACTGCATTGTATTTTCACTTCCACTAGTTCACTTGTTTCATTTTGTATTTCATCTGTTGAAACCATTTCAAAAAAATTTCCTAAATCTGGCAACAAATTTTGCTTCATACATGGCTTATAATTAGGTAATGATTTCTCCTTTTTCCGTATAACTTGTTTTTCATTATTTATTAAAGTTGATGTTATGTATAAATGTGGATTATTTAACCTTTTCCTTGGGTAATTGACACAAAGCTCAAATTTCCACACAGTAAAACTATCATTTTGATATACTATTTTGTTTTCATCTAGTAAGATGTTTGTACTATTTTCATTTGTTGGAGAATCATTTGAATCAATTGATATATCTAAAGATATTTTTGAAGATATTTTCAAATCATAAATAATATACCCAATTATAGTTTCATCAAAAAATATCAAGTTTCTTGTCTCTATACTGGTTAATTGATCTATAACAGTTTCACCAGGTGTTATTTCTTTGGTTGGAAGAAATATTCGTAGACTCATTATTGAATGAAAAACTATTTTTCAAATTGTAAACAGATGCTGATATTAGAAAAAAAATACTTCTACAACCTAATTTTATTTCTATATGCATTAATACCCTATATAAATACCACCATTTCGATCATCTAATTCATTAGCAATATATTCAACAGCTTCAGATTTTGGATCCCAACCTAATTTCGCAGTACATTGAATATTCTTCAACAATGGTAACCTCTCTGTTAAAGCAATATATAAATCAAATGGATCTAACCTAGTTGACGTGCCCAACATACCACTACTATTGATATATAAAGTCCTCAAAGGTCTTGGATAATCTAAATATTGTAAATTCTGTTCATCGAAAAAAATTGATGAAACATAATCAACACTGATTTCTAAAACTCTTAAATTTGGACAATAGGAAAATATTTGATCCAAAGAATTCTTTTTCAAGCCAGGCATTGGGTATTGAACTTTTAAATTAATCAAGTTTGATCCAATTCTATACAAGATTTGTCTAAACCCTAAATCACTAATATATGGACAATGTGCAAATTCTAAATGAGTTATCAGTTTTGGAAATTCTGACAAATATAAAAATTCATCACTTATACCACCCGAAATTCTAAGAAATGTTAATTTCGGTGGCCAACTAATCATTTTATAATCATTTATTTCAATAGATGATCTTGGAAATGATAACAGGGTTAATTGAGTCAAATTTCTAATTGATTTGAATAATTCTTCTAAATTCAAAGTTTCTGATACTAATCGTAAATCTAAAACTTTTAAATTTAAACAATTTTTCAATGAAAGTAAAGGACCAAAACCAAAACTTGTTTGAGGTGCAACAAATGATTCCAAACTTTGACCTGATCTTTTCAATAATTTTGCAACAAAGGCGTTTTTACCTGTTTGTATAATATATGATAAATCCAATGAGTGTATTAGACTACCCAAGGATTTATTATTAGATACACTTTCAACAAAATTGAAGAAATTTGTAGCTTTGAGATGAGGTTGTCTGTATATCATCGGTAGGATGGTATTGTAAAATAATTTACAAACTCTCATGAATTTTGGTTTCAATTTACCCCAGGAGTATAATATTTCAAAGATTTTAATAAATATTTCAATTGGAAACACCATTAATTCTGATTCATCTATTTCTTTTTGATCTATATGTTGAAAATCAGGATTATACCCAAGGATAGCACAATTTAAAACATCTATTTTTTCAAATTTACTTAATGGCCATGTCTTACCTTGATAATTTGGATTCCCACCTAAAACATAAATTGATCGTAGTTGGACTGCATCTTTAAATCTACTTATATTTGTTTTATGCAAAGTTTCATTTTCTTTATCTTCTTCCTCATCATCGGAGTTTTCAGCATAATTATTAGATTTATACACGTATCTCCTATAAGGAGCACGTATTTGCTTTGCTCTTCGTTTGTTGACTATCTTGGAAACGAAGAAAACTTATCTAATTTAGATGACTTTAATCCACAACTAGATAAAATATGACGTGCATGGCAGCAAAACAAATAGCTTACATAATATAACATTTTGAGACATTCAAAACATAGATACAAGAAAATAAGATATAGGGGCTGTATAATAAATATATATCACGAAATCATTGGACCGTCATCAAATAAATCTAATAAGGCTTTATCGATCCAATCACAACCAGAAGGAGAGATGGGTGAAATTTGACCCATATCGTTCCAATCTAGTTGATCTCCTAATAGTAAATGGTTTTGATTGTTGGTAGTGTAGTTCACACTATCATCAGGGGCAACTGATCTCTCAATTGATGGTGCTGTCAGATTGCTAGTTGTAGGTAACTCTTTCTCTTCAATTTCTATATCAATATGTGGAAGGAAATCTTTCATTTTTGAATACAATTTAGGTCGAATTGTTATTAATGATTCTCTAATATGTTTTGCTAATTTATTCGATAATTGCCAATGTTCAGCAATTGGATATATTGCACTTAATGCCAATTTGATGTATTCTGTATAGACTTCAAGATCTTCCTTGTTTAGACCAAAAGTATTATAAGTATCCATTTGCAAAGTAGTTTCTAACCAAATATATGAACTTAGATGAACAAGGGATGATAATGCTAATGCACAAGCAACAAATGGTGTTCTTTCAGTAACTTTAGAAGCATTGGTGTCAATCAAAACTTCAACAATAGAATTTGCAGCTTCAATTGTTTTTCTTGTCTCAATGATCGTTTTAGAATCAGCTTTCAATTGAGTAGACATATCTTTCTCTTTAATAGCTTCTCCATTACATTTTGGTAATTGAGGTGAATTAATTTTCCAAAGATATGAAAACGGTCTATGAGCGAATATTTTAGCATAATTGTATAACAATATAGATTGATGAACACCTTCATTTATTTCACCATTTCTGAGAATTAAAGTAGGCGCATCAAATAAAGTAGGGTTTGCCAATCTCATTTCCCAGCTAGATAATTCAGCTTTCAATCTGGTTAAAATCATTTCATATGGTTTTTTATTTATTATTTGAACATTCATTTCAACAGCTTTTGTAACTAATTGAGCTGCTTCCGACCTTCCTTTATAATCAAACACTTCTTTTGGAATTGAATCTGGGAAATTAATTGCTCCTAGTAGCTTAGAAACTGGCGATATGGTTTTCCCATCTGCAGATCCAACAATAACATCAAAAAAATGTAAATCCCAAAATAACCTTCTACTACTTTCAACAATACTAATCCTAGATATATGCGAAATTCTTGGAGATTGAAACACTCTATAATCATTTGAATCTGACGATGGAGTTAAATTATGAATATTTTTTGTTGAATCTAACAAATTGATCTGCAAATTTTCAATTAAATAAATACAAAATTGTCTTAATTTTTTACTCAATCTATGCAATGATGAAATATGAGCTGTAATTCCAATTAGAAGTAACACTTGAATAGAAACAATATCCAATATATTAATTTGTTTGATAATTTCAATACACTGAATTAGTCGATCAGTGATTAAATTTATATCCTTAGCATAAATTGTTGAAGTTTTCCCATCACCAATAATTTTCAAAATAGGTAGCAATTCCCTTTCAATAGACAGGTTAGCTAAGTATATCAAAAGCTCTTGTTTGTTGGGTAAAAATGGATGACTTTTATGAAAAGTTTCAAAATAATTATTCAATATTTCTTCTTTATTAAACTCTGATTCATTCATAAAATTATTTCGATCATTAACAATTAGATCATCTCCAAAATCTTGAAATGAACAAACTTCATAATGAATTTCCTTTCCACCAAATAAACAATCCAACTTGTTCATATTATTCTCTATTTTCACTTTCTTCCTCAAAGTTTCAGCCATTTGTTGTTCATGTTCGTTTAAAATATGTTTCAGGGAATCATCTTTATTATTAAAATAGTTAACAGCACTTTTACCAGGACAATTTATATCCATACATCGTGAATGGTCTTGCGCACAAGGTAAAAGTTGAATTTGTTCCAACATTTTTTCATTTGTATCAATGTTAACATCATTTGGCTTTGGTTTAGATCCAAAGTCTTCAATTTCTGAAATAAACATTGGCATCTTGGGACCCTGATTGACATCATTTATTGTAACTGGGTTTTTCTTTGTTGAAACACCTTTCTTTCTGGAACCACCTCGATGACTTTTAACATATGTACAAATTTTATTTCGTTTAACACAATTTTCACATGTTGGTTGACCACCATCACATTTGAAATGTCTTTTTCGACATTCTAAACATGCACTACTCACATGTTTTCTTGGTTTGACTTGTTTTTCCTTCAAAGACTCTTCCATGATTATATAATGAAGCTAACGATTAGTAATAAAAATGAAAGACACAAATTTAAATTTTCTCTTGAAACCTTTCAAAAATAGTTTAATTAAATTCCAAGAATATAAAAATGATATAATTAGTTGATGTGATAAATTGGTAAAAAATAATGTAGAGTCAGAGTTATAATTTTTTCTTTTTCGCAAGACCGCTTAGGGGTTTGAAAAATTTCTTGAATAAGTAATAAGCGGATATTTATAAATAGAAATCTAGAAGCCACACGATATAAACTATCAATTTGAACAGAATAATTAGTATTAATACCATGTTTGACACAATAGATTGACAAATGAAGTAATGTTGATATTTGGGCTTTTAAAACAAAAATTACGAGTTTCAGTGGAGGAGAAGTTGAAGCTTACTAGATTAAGCTTGGAGGAAGTACGAATAGCAGATGAAACAAAGTTGGAATTTACAGCTCGGAGGAATTCAATCAAGGCTCTATAACAATCATTGTATGATATTCTCCAGAATTATATTTTTCCAATTCTATTTACTAAGTCGTATATACTTTTTGTCATATACAACACAATAGAGATCAATACAAATAACAACTTTTCCACATTCATAAATGCTTAATGTTTTTACCACATATTTCATCGAAGATGTTACGACCTGGTTAGAATGTCTATATCTACAAGCCAAGTTGTTCACCTCAACTATGTCAAACTGTGACCAAACTCATTTTAATTCAGTCAAGAGAAAAATAAATGACAAAGATGTCTAATGATATAGCAACACCACCAACATGCAAGGTAGTCGTACTAGGGGAATCTTCAGTGGGCAAGACGTCATTGGTGCATCGGTTTTCTAAAAATACGTTTGATACACATACTTCAAATACTATTGGAGCTGCATTTATTACAAAATTATATACATCAGTCAATAAACCAGATCGAAAGATAAAATTTGAGATATGGGACACAGCAGGTCAAGAAAGATATCGATCGTTGACTCCAATGTATTATAGAAACGCAAAGATAGTGTTGATTTGTTTTGATTTGAATAATTTTGATTATACATTTAAAACTGCAAAATACTGGTTACAACAATTGAAATTGAATAACAATAATGATAATAATGTTGAGATTCGATTAATTGGTACAAAATTAGATTTGATAGAAGATGAGCTAGAGTTTGATAAGAAAATGAATCAGTTTATGATTGAAGAGGCAGGTGATGATCAATATAATATAAAAAAATTCCACAAAACTAGTTCAAAAGAGAATAAAGGTATAACGGAATTGTTTGAAAGTATACTAAATGATATTGATGAGAATTTTTTCAAAGATCATTATGAGAAATCGCCCACAGAACCTACAGATCATATTGGTGCAATGTTAAATGCTAGACAAGCAAATTCTTCAAATTGTTGTTAATAATACATAATTCTACATACCCTTTTGTCTCCAAAATTCCCTTTTTGCATTTTTATCCAATAAAGACTTTGGTTTTTGAACCATTACTTTTTCTGGATCGTAGTCATCATCAGCATTTTCTTCATCTCCATCATTTTCATCATCTGAGTTTTCTAAACTTAGGTAATTTTCAATCAACTTTTTTGTATCTTTAGCTTTCTTTGTCACTGGTGTTACTTCTTTCACATCGTCACTTTGGTCTGTCATGTCTGAAAAATAATATTTGTCATTCCCATCCAAGCCATCAGATTCATCATCATCTCCTTCATGGTTAATCAAAGCAGTGTTTGACACTTTAAGTCTATCATCGTTAAAATCTCTTTCTTTCCCTTTGTAAGTGATTATATCCCCAAGTATAGATGCATTTAATCTCTCCTTGTATGACGCAGAGTTCAAGTGATAACATTTGGCAACCAAAAGTTGAAATGCACCACCAAAAGCTTTTTTCAAATCTCTCAAATTATATGATGATCGCGTTATATTATTTCTAGGATCTGCTGGATCTTGTATCACTATTGAAAATGTATTTTTAGCTGTATTCAATACAGGATGTGAACCTTTAGTATAATAAATTGGTTCTTCTGTTTCTGGATGTATAGCTAATATCAAATTATCGTAAGAAAAGTTTCTACCATACAATTCAAAAAATTCAATTAATAAAGCTCCTAAATTATCTAAAGCATTGATTGAATTTGTAGAAATTTTGGGATGTAATCTCATGAAATGATAACACATAATAATAGTGGCATAACCTCCCAATCCACCAACGTGTACATTATTTAGTTTTCTTGATCTAAGAAATTGTTTAATCACCAAAACTAATTCTCTTAAACCTGGTGTTGACTCTAACCACTTCCGTATTCTTTTTGCCGCATCCAACCCATTCTTTCTTTCAAAAGATACATCAATATGAAAATTAGAAATTGGATCAATAAATTTAATGATTGGAACTTTAGCGTGTGCAATAACTTCAATATTTTTAGCTAATTGTTTTGCCCTTAGGAATGTAGACAATTGATATAATCGGGATCTCTCTTCATAATTTCCACTTTTGGAAATAACAACCATGTCGATATCAGAACCTGGTAAATATAAATCTGTTGCACATGATCCAAATACTTGAACTTCAGTCCCAGGCCAAAATCTACTAATTTCCTTCTTCAAACTATTTATAACATTATTCCTCATTATTATTTCTTCACTAGAAGGTGAAATATAATTCACAAAATCTTTAATTTCCATGGTTAACCAATCTGCAATCTCTCGTTGTTTGGAATGATCATGATTTTTCACCCAAGGATATAATGATTGTGACACTCCGTTTATTATGGCTACTCCATTTTCATCAGCACTTAGCACTCCGTCATCAGAAAAATTATCAATATCGTTTTGCACATCATTGGCTTCATCTGAAGATGACAGAAATCCAAATCCAATGAAATCTTGATTTTTTGTCAATTCATTTTCCTCCTTGTCACTTTTCAATTTCTTAGTTGGTGGCTCTGAATCTTCTGAAATGACTACCTTATTGTCTTCTTCTTCACTATCAATCAATATTAGATCATCGCTTGGACTTTTGGATTTAGTATAATCATAAATAAGTTCTGAATCTGAATCTTCATCTATATGGTTTTCTAAACTTTTAAAAGAATTTTTCTTTTTCAAAAGTTTATCACTAAGCCCTTTGCTTTGCTTCTTACTCTTTTTAGGTTTTTCTTTTGGTTCTCTTTTCCTTTTAGTTCCCATTGGGTTGCACAATTTACTTGACTATAATTTTTTTTCGTTACTATTTTTTTTTTTCAGATTACTTAGTGATGATTATACATTTACTATATACATAAATAAAATACTTGTTATAGCAAATAAAACCACCTTAACCAGTGTAGAATCTAGTACCAGATCTAATATTATTGAAGTTACAATACCAAGTTTAAGCAAAGATTTTAAATAATTGGGAAATTCAAGTGAAAAATATTCAAGAGTAGCCAATTGAATACAATACACTGGAACTTTAAATTTTGTTAACCATGCGAGTTCTGAACGTTTGAAAGCTTTCAAGTCAGTGTCGATTTTGTCTTCAGTCAAATTGTAATGATCTTCATCATCCAAATCTTCCTCATCAGAATCTACCACTTTATTTGAAATGCTTGAGGGATTGTATAAAGTAAGATTATTTTCTATTGCCGAAGAATCAGATTCATGAACACTATTCTTTCGACCATTCTTTATAAACCTATTCCATTTCATATCATTCAAAAATAGTAAAACGTCTTTTGATTTGAACCTATCAGTTTCATTATGTTCACCTTTAATCATTGAATATATCAACTTTTGAAAATCCAACATGCAATCATCTATCCTTCCTTGTGTAGATATAATTTGTTGCTTGAACCATTGCTGAAAACTATCGTAAGTTAATTTGAAATACCAATTTGATATTTTTACTCTAGCTTCTTGAGGGTCATTTTCATTTTTCACAATATTGGAAAATGGTAATTTACCACAGCATAAATAGCACAATATTAACCCTAATGAATAAATATCACTTTCATATGTGAAATCGTTAACGAAACTTTTTGTATTAGATGGATCCAATTTTGGATCATTTGAGTATAACCAAAGTTCAGGCGCTGTAAATTCTAAAGTACCTGTATTACCCCTTCTTTCGTTGATATCTTTATTTTTAGTTTTATTACGCATATCAATAAATTTACCTTCTCCAAAATCTGAAACCAAGACTTTAGGTAGTTCAAAAATTTTCAGCTCAAAATCATCAACAGTTTCAAATAACAGATTGTACTTTGTATTATTGTATTTCACATCTAACAAACAATTGGAAGGTTTCAAATCTCTATGAAGTATTCCATGACTATGCAAGTAATGAACACCAGTTGTGACATCGTTGAAAAATTTCCAAATTACAAAACTACTTAGCCATTCGTTGGTTGTTGAAATTGAATTTCCAATCTTTTCTGCTCTTCTTTTATCTTTTTCCATCTTCACCTTGTCTTTCCAAGTTAAGTTATCTTCCAAAACGTAATTTTTACAAATCAAATCTTCTAAATGACCACCGTCACAATATTGTTGTAGAATAAAAACGTATGGTACTTTTTTTGATCTTTGTTTATCATCATTACCTGAAAACGGTAAAATATAGGAAGAATCACTGATGTCTCCCAACTCTAACCAAACATGATTATATCGAATTAAATTATTCTCATTTGCACCTTTAACAGATAATTCATATAAAATCAAAACTTCATTTAAAACTTGTTCTAACAATTCGAAATTATCTCCAATTCTGATCCTTTTCACAGCATAAGTCCCTAGCACAATATCACTTAAAATATGGTTGACTTTAAACACTTGTGCATGAGCTCCGGATCCCAACACGAAAGGGTCTATTTTTTTAAAAAACCTTTCAAAATAACCTTGATTAAAAATTCCTTCTGGTAAATTCTTATTTGCAAATTTAGTTGAACTTGAATCTTCGAATGGCATTCGACTTAATAATTTGAAATAGTCATTATGCATAAAAGCTTGAGAAATATCATTTGGAAAATTCACAGACACAGGTAAACCAAATAGATTTGGAACTCCTGAGCCTGAAGACCGTCTAGGTGGATTTGTATTTTGATACTCCATCCATTGAAATCCACAATTGGGACATTTTGTAGAATTTTGATGGTTTGGAAATCCTGGATGTTGAAATTGTGGAGGAAGAAACGGTTTTGACTTTTGATTGTCTTGAATTCGTTGAAACACACCTTGACTTTCTTCAGAATTATTTGAGGAAGATAATAATTGTATTGAGTTATCTTGCGTATCGTGCAAAACTAAAATACCTTCATTAGGGTTGTGATATAAAATGTTTTTGTCATGATTATAAGGAATTATAGACATGATTTTAAATTGTTTTGAAATGCGCACCTAAATACAAGTCGCAGATCATGCCAGAATTGCGCACTGGACATACGAGCCAAAAAATGATAGAATAAATTATTTAAAATGAGATATAAGATGGATATCAATGCTGTAAGTACTTAAATCACCAATTTTCAACTATGGACTAGTTAGGTGACAATATTATGGCAACATAATCATTCTTATCTAATAGCTCTTGCTTATTATACAGCACAATTTTGCTTTGTTTTAAAGCACGATTTCAAAACCTCATTTTCACTCTTGCTAATTTTATAGCACAATCTTGCTTCGTAATAAGCTACTGATATCCAAAAAACCAATTTATAAAGCTATATTTGATAACTTATGACAATTGCAGTGTTTTGAACGAGTTTCTACGGTGTTTACAGTTGAACTAGAAGTAAAAAACAGAAAATACTCTTCTATCTTAAAGGCAATGAACTAATTAGAAGATTTTGGTTCACTATATATAGAAATCTTGTATATAGTTATGCAAAACAGAGATTGGCATTTAGATATAAAATTGAAATGAATATATAATTCAAAACTAATATAGCGTGAATACTTGGAAGTGATTTGAATAATCGTACAACTGGTTTATAGTGGTCAGAGTTTTCAGAATGATACTTTAAGAGGTTCATAACATTCATTAAACTATAAATTTAATTTATATTTCTTAAACGGAGCATCATATTAAGTAATTCCGTTTCCATTTTATATCTTTCACTAGAAGTCAATTCAGATAATTCTTTATCTGATTTTTTCATTAATAAATTAGTCAATTCTGATGCAGTTAGTTCATGTTCAACAACACTAGAATTTGATTGGTTTTGTTCATTATAATCATCGTGGCCAAGAACAGATATGGCAATTGCAGTTACATCATTTTCATAATTAAAATTGCTTTTAGGAGATGAAACTTGATTTGTCGTTTTTGAATCTTGATACAGTTTTTCATTAGATTTAATTGATGAATTCATTGTTGTAGCTTCCAGATCTTCATTTGAAATCTCAGTGTTTTCAAGTTGTGATGATGGCTGACTAGTCGAATTTTCCTCTTTGTCTTTTGCTATTTCAATTGAATCAACGAGAATTGAAAGTGATGGACCAAGTTCTATTTGTTTAACCTTTAAAGTTTTCCTCGATGTTGTTCTAGCTTTCTTATTTGATGATTGTGATTTGCTTGAAGATTTCCTCTTCAGTCTTGTAACAATTTCATTTTCTTTGTTTTCATCTTCTTGAGTATCTTCAATTGATTCAATGTTTGATGATTGAATGAGTATTTCATTTTCAGATTCAGATATGTTTTCATCTATTGATGATAATATTTCGACTTGATTAATATTTTTCTTCTTCAAGATTTTGGAACTAACATCTTTAGGAAGTTTTGCTTTTGAATCCGATGATTTATCTCTCAATCGTTTGGATTTTCTCTTTTTAACTTTCTTGGTAATTTCAGATGTTTCAACAGAGTCAGACGGAGTTGAATCTCTGGAACTATTCAATGCTTTATTATCTGCACTTGCGCTTTTTTCGATGTTTTCAAATGATTCACTTGTGATAGTTACTGAATTTTCAGAATTTTCTTTTGTAGCTTTAAATTGTTGGGTATCATTAAATTCTTGCGATTTAGGTTCTTCCACTGGTTGTGATTCCACTTCATTTTGAGAAACAATATTTAATTTGCAAGTATCTTGGGACGCAATTTCACCAGCATCTATTTCCATATCATTGGTTTGTTGATCAACTAAATCCAAATCAGTTGGTGCTACAGTGTTATTACCATTTAATTCTTGAGATGTCTTGTCATCTTCAGCAGGTTTTTTAGCATCACTAGTCAATTCTTTGCATATATTTCTTTCCTCTTTATTCTCAATATCGCTTGAACTAATTTCTTGTTTGTTACTTGAATCTTCAATTGTTGAACTATCATTTACTTTTGATCCATTGATAACAATTTCCTTTCCAATATTTGTTTCCTTTGAATCTTCAATAGTATCTTCATCTTCGATAGTATCCTCAACAGAATCTTTCTTTTCATCGATACTATTTTCTTTGACTTTATCTTCATTATCAGCATCTTTTTCAATTGTTTCTGTTTCTTTCGTTTTCTCATAATTTTTTGTAATTACTGCAATATCACTTTCCAATGAATCTTTATCAACAACAGTTGAAGGTTCATGTTCAGTTTCTCCAGATTGTTTACGATTAATAATTGCTGATAATTTGCTCACCAATTTTGATTCACCATTCAGTTCAACTTTCCCATTTAAATAACTTGAAATAATATTACAACATGGGACATTTAAATCTTGAAATTTGTTTAAATTCTCATTTATATCATCAATTAATTCATATACTTCAAGTTCGAAATCATTTGTTAATAAAAATGACAAAATTGATAAAAATTGTGTTTCAACAGATAATAAATTTCTCAATAAAGCAATTACATATTGATTAATATGTCTATTTGGTGCACCTTTAAGTAAAACCAAAAAATATTCAAAAATTTCAATATTCCAAGATTTTACATTTAAACAATCAAGACATTTTAACATTTCTTCATTATCTGATATAGATACTATTTCTTGAATAAAATTTTTCACAAATTGTTGATAACCAGATTTATAAAATTGGAAGATTTCATCATATAATTTCAAAACTTGCTTTGTTTTATTAATTTGATGAATATCATTTAAAACTTCAGTGAATTTTTTCAAAATCTCATCATTGATTAGCTCAGGTTTTTTCAAAAAATCAGCAATAAATATTAAATTCTTTTCGATATCCAATGATAATAGAATTATACCCATAAATTCAACCTTTTGATCATTTGCAACTTTAGGCAAGTAATTTGATAAAATTGATAGATAAATATTTATATTTGCATCTTTCGTAGAATCTGCTCTATTGATCAAACAACCTGTGGTAAATGTATCATTCAAATTTTCGATTAACTTTCCAACTTGAGCAATAGTCAACTCACAATTATCAAATAAATAATTCAATACAACCGGAATATTATCAATAATATCACAAGTAGTTGGTGATGTAATTTCTTTCCTCACAATTGGTTTTATACTCGATAAAAATATATCAAAAGTTGATAATTTCAGTTCAGTTTCCAAATGTTGTGATTGAAATATTAAAATGATAATTTTCAAAATACGATCAAATTTTGAATGAATCCATTTTGAAGGTAATGAAATAATTTCATTCAATTTCACTGGATCATTTGATAAAACTCTATATTGATTGAAATTTTTTTCATTTGTAATGGAACCTGATTTCAATAATTTAATGAATACATCTAATCCTAATTGATGCATATATTTCGTTGAAACATCTTTTTTAAAATAAAAATTGAATAAAATGAATTGAAAAATTTTATCCCAATATATATATAAATATTTTGTAGATTGTTTTATAATACAGGAATTAACAATTAAATATAACATTGAATTGAATAAATCATTAGAAGCTTTGATCACATCTTCTTCCACTTCAATAGCATTAAAACTTGTAAATAAATATGTCATTAATTTAACTTTTGGTTTCATAAATGTATTAATCAATTGAGTTTTATCTTTAATTGGATTTCTAAATATAACATCCAATTCTTTTCTAAAATTAAGCATATTGTTATTACATAAATTGAAATACATACATTTCCAACTAGCCAATGCCAAAGTTTTACTATTTGGTTGATTTGAAATAAAACAAATTTTTGTCAGTTGAATCCATTTACCTAAATGTTCCCATTTTTCTAGTATAGGTTGTGATTCACCAATTAAAATTGTGATTGCAATCCATATATCAGTTGCAAATTTGATTTGACCATCTTGAATAAGTTCTTCAATTTTAAATAATACTATATCAACAACTTTAAAATTTTGTTCATTTAATAGTACAGTATCAATATCAATGGCAGAACCTGAAAACATAGACTTGATATCATTAGGTATTGGACTTGATAAAAAATTATTTACAAAACTCAGAACTTGTTTATTTTCAAGAAAATTCTTTGCAATTTCCAACAAGACAAATACACCAACACCAAAGCATTTGAAATAAAATGAAGCCCCAAGATTACAAATATTCATTAATAACATAGGTAACCATTGGTTTATATTTTTAGCCATGATATTTGGAAATATTATTATAAAATTTTTAAAACACACAAATTTTTCAGCAATTAATGATGAACTTGGAAAACTTCTCATATTGATTAAGGAGAATAACATCTTTTCAGCCAATTCAAAATTATTTGATTCTAATACTGTTTTTTTCTTTTTATTCACAAGTTTGAAATCTTTGATAATCAGTAAATATGGTAATACTAAAGCTTTTGATACTTTTGGATGAGTTAACATTGAACATGCATGATGATATATCCAAGTTACATTTTCAACAGGTAGAAAATTATTCAATTCTTGGTCATAAAGGAAATGATTCAATAATTTTAAAGCTTGATTAATAATTCTTATACGGAATGGATCATTTTTCGTTGGAGATTCAGTGACATCAATATTAAATAATTGTTCTTCTATTGTTTCAATATCTTTAATTATTTGAGATGATAATAAATGTATACAAGGTTGTTTATTTTTTGAATTTGTTAATGGACTTGAAAAATGTTGCAACAATGTTAGACATGAATTTGTCTTAAATATATTATTTAAAGTTGCGTAAACTTCAAATCTTTTATCAAAAGATTCATCTTGTAAAACAATGACACATCCTTGTATTAGATCTAATAATTGTAAAGAATCTTTCAGTAATTGTATTATAGTACCTTGAATCCAAAAATTTGGATTATTTGCACTATGAACTTGCTTATCTTGATTTCCATTAAAATCTTCTTTATCCATAAATTTCAAAATCGACTTTGTAGGTGTTTGATTCTTAATTGGTGAACTCGGTAGAAAGCTTAACAATTCATCTGAAAATGCAACACTCTTCTTTTTCTTTGGTGATGGAGTTAATAATTCTCTTTGTAGTGGAGAATTTTTAATAGGTGAATTGGTTTTAATAGGTGAAGAATTCAATTCAATACGTCGTTTTTCAGGACTTTGAGGTTGTATTATAGGTGTAGGTAAAACATGAGGTTGTGGTGATTTAATTAAAACTTCCTTACTTTTTTTATTATTTGTGGATTTTGGTTTTCTGGATTTAGGACTATTCAATTTCTTGGTTGATAAACTTGCTGCTTTACTTCTAGTTTTAACCATGCTATGAGTTAATGAAGAACCACAAATGATTAAATTTAAACTTTTAGTACTAGAAGATTTAAAAATTTGATATTTCGCGTATGAAAAATCTTCACGTCGCGCATAAGTACGCCAATTTCTTTACTTTTTTTTATTTTGCAGCCAAAGAAAGGAAAGGTGACAAAAACAATATTGATATGCAAGCAACATGTAATTGAAAAAGTGGATTAGAGTAGAATTTACTGGTTGAAGATAATCTAGACTGACTCTATGCCCCCATGGTAGATAATACCAAATAAAAATAGAAAGAGATATTGTACAATTAAGTTTTATTTTATTAGACAAGCTATTTAATCTATTATTCATTTTTTGCAATTTTAGTAGCTTGTTCATCTTGACCAAAGCTGCCTTTTCTTTTTCGATCTATTTCTATACCATCCTTTTCTGAGTTCATGACCTCTATTTCTTGACCTGTTTCTTCAGCTGATTGAGAATTTGTATCTTCTTCTATGTCTGCGATTATATCTTTTTCCTCTGTATCTTGATTATCCTCACTCTTTTCCTCTGCATCTTGAACTTCTTCACTCTTGTCTTTTACATCTTCAGTTTCTTCAGTTTTTTCCTTTACATCTTCAGTTTCTTCACTTTTTTCCTTTACATCTTCAGTTTCTTCACTTTTCTCTTCTTCATCGTCTTCATCGTCTTCATCTTCATCCTCTGTTACCTCTTTTTTCATCTCTTCAAATGGTACAATTTCTTTCAACATTGAAGATAATTCAAACAATTTACTACTTCTTTGAGCCCTGAAAAGTCTCCATGCAGTCGCTGATCTCATTTCTTCTTTTTCTAATATGAATTCTTCATTTTTATCTTCTTGTTCGTTCAATTCGTCCAATTCATATTTTATATTTTCTAATTCTTCTGTATTCATATAAATGTCAAATTTTTTAGGTGCTTTTTCCAAAGTCAATTGAGTTTTCATTTTTCTTGTTACTTCTGGAGTTACATAAGTTTGGAATAATTTTGTTGTTTTAAATTTTGAATGAGATTTAAATTTTTCTTCAATTTCATCAAGATCTTCCCTTTGTAAAATCTTTCTACCAGCCAAAGGTTTATTAATTATTAAATCACCCCACCAACCTTCTGTGATTAAAACATGGATCAATAAATATGACATTTGAGTATTATATTGTTTCAACGATATTATTGATTTTTTAATTGAATGGTAATGTTTAGAAATATCAATTGATAAAAAATCCTTTGTAAAATGTTTTGAATAAGTTTTATCAGTATATAAATAAGCAATCATTGTAATACTAAATAGAATTTGCATTCTAACTTTTGATGATTGTAATAACCCAGTTAAATAATCTTGATCAATTTTTTGTTCTTGTTGATAATCTTCAACATCAAATGTTGAGACAAAATAAGTCTCTGGATTATATATTTTATAATCATTATTAATTTCAGTCAAATCTTTAGGTTTTTTAATTAATAATTGATCTATTTTGGCTCGTTTTTTCAAATATTCAATCTCTTTATCTAAAACTTTATAGAAAATATTAGAAACTTTCAATGTTAGACTTTTCAATTGACTGTGACTCCCTGGTTTCATATAAAATACCGGATTATGAATTAATTTTTGTATTTCAATTAAATCATTTAAATCTTTATTTCGAATAATTTTTAAATCTAATGTATATCTATTTGATATTTCAAAATATTTATTTAATCCGGTTGGATCTTCAAATGATAAACAGTTTGACATGAAAAATCGAACTCTAGCTTTAAATTGATCATTGTATGTATCTTGTTTTGAAGTTTCAAATTTACCATTTTTTTTAATATAATATTTATTAACCAATGGTTGGAAACAATATAAAAATTGTATTCTTTCAGTTTTATCATTTGAAAATATTTTTGAACGATATAATTCTTCTCTTGTTTCAATATATGACCAAAAATGACTTGCAAATTCATGAGATATTTCAAGTAATTGTTCCATAATTTGTTGAAAACTAGAATAGAAAATCTGTTTCATAATTTTAGACTCATTTTTAATAATTGAGTGAATGATGAAATCTAATATTAGTGCCAATTGATTATAAAGTTTATCATTTTCTTGTTCAAGGAATTCTTGTAGTATGTCATTTATAATGTTATGGAAAGCAGATTTAAGTATAAAATCTTTTCCTATAGTATTCATGTCATTATTAAATTTTTCAACTTCTTCGTCAATTGAATCGATTTCAATCTTATAGGATAAATTAATTTGATTTAGAATATTAGTTATATTTATATTATTGAAGATTGATTCATCGGTTATATTTAGTATATAATCTTTTCCAGTATCATTACCATCTAGTATTTTTCCAATCTCTTGACGTAGAGTTGTAATATGATCTGATGTAGACATTACAAGTCAAACTTTTTCGATCTTGACTTTTTCTTTTCAGATATTTTCTTTTGATTAAATTTTTTTCGTTCTTTAAAATCAATTTCCAATTGTTGCCATTTCAATTTATCTTCTTCAGTTGATTCATTTGGAAAATAAACATTTGATTTGATTTCTTCTATTAATCTTTTAAAACATTGTTCTAGATTTATATCTCTATTTCTTTCAGTATCACATTGTATTAATAATCCATTCTTTGATGTTACATATCTAATATTCTTTTGTTTTAATTGATGTTGTATTGGAGTTGGTATCCAATAACTTGTAGCTGGTGTTAACCATTGGCCAGGTTCTAGACTTATCTGTGCTTTTGAAGAAGTTTTATTAACTTTTTGACCACCAGGTCCAGATGATCTACTAAATGTAATATTAAATAAATGTTGTGGTATTTGATTATGATTAAAAGTTTTTAACCATGATTTAGAAGATTCAATTTCATTTTTAGAGAAATTACCAATTGATGATTGAAATCTTTTGAAAATCATTGAAAATATATATTAATATTTTTTTTTTGAGGTTATAAAGATTGTAAAACTTTTGTTGCATCAGATACATCAATGGAAGTATTATCAGGTTCAATGAATGAATCAACAATCTTACCATCTTCAACTATTAAAGCATATCTTTTTGATCTTTCATTACCAAAGACTTTTGTAGCATCAAATGATACACCCAAATCTTTTGAAAATTCACCTTTGGAATCAGCTAAAAATTTAACTTGATTAGTGGTGATACCTTCTAATAATCTCTCACCAAATGCTTTCATAACAAATGGATCATTTACTGAAACAATGAAGAATTTTTGGAATCCTTTATCATTGAATCCTCTCAAGTTTTTCAAATATCCTGGAATGTGGCTTGCTGAACAAGCTGGTGAAAAAGCACCAGGGATCCCAACAATTATTGATTTACCATCTTTTGTTTCTTCAGCTAAGTTGACATCATTACCTGGGCTACTTTCGTAAACAGTTGTTGAAGGAATTGAGTCTCCCTTTGCAGCATAGAATCTTCTAGCAATTGAAATTGAAGTTTGGAATGGTTTAAAAGAAGTTCTTAACATTGTTGCGTGGAATGAAAAAATATTTCAAAACAGCAATTATATATAAATCTAATACAACACGTGAGAGGAATCTTACAACTCTTTGTTTATCGAACTCTGTAGTTGTTCAATTGTAGTTATCAATTTCATAATCTGATGAAGTTTTGGTAGTGTTGCAACTAAAATAAAATGGTAACGAATATAAACAGCCGGTGCTGAAAAGAGAAAAATTTTCTTATTACTTTTATAGTAACTAATTATTGATTATAATATAAATTAAATTGTTGTTTGTGTATTAAGATTAACCATTTACGACGTATATTTTATCTACAGATTAGAAGTGAAAAAGTATTATACAACTACAACCAATTTATTA